>JALIZH010015654.1:0-58745 GCA_030522465.1 Rhipicephalus appendiculatus
GGAGAACACGCTTGTTGCATTTGATGGAGGTGCTGGGTAATCCCCGCCCGCGCCCTGGAGCTCCGCAACCGTAAGCTACCATCGGATTTCACAATGACCGAGCGCGTCGATCCCTCGCAAGCCTCCTCCACGCCCCCGCCTGTCATGTGCTTTGGTTTTTTTCGAATGCGCGACCCTCCAGTCTACAGCGGCACTGAAGATCGCGGTGTCGAGGACTGGCTGGCAGACTACGAACGTGCCAGCGCGATTAACAAGTGGGATGACCCTGCGAAGCTGACTCACGTCATCTTCTACCTCACTGATTTGGCCAACCTATTGTTCATCAACCACCAAGCCGATATCCCCACCTGGTCGGTTTTTAAAGAGACCGTAACTTCGTTTTTCGGTCGCCCAGCTATGCGCAAACTTCGCGCTGAACACGGCCTGCGTGGACAATGTCAACAAGTTGGTGAGAGCTTCACGAGCTACATTGAATATGTGATCGGTCTCTGTCGGCGGGTGGATGGGAATATGAAGGATGCCGACAGAATAAAGCATATAATGAAAGGCATTGACGACGACGTTTTTCATATGCTCGTGGCTAAGAACCCACAGACATTAACCGAAATGATTCACCTCTGCCAAAGGTTTGACGAGCTGCTGAAGCAGCGAAATTCTACATGTCGCACAAGTACGCAAATAGCGGACCTTTCACTGGGGTCCAGCGGTATTGGTGCGGACTATACCGCACTGATGCCTCAAATTCAGCAATACATTCGCAAGGAAGTTGCTCGACAGCTTTCCGTTGTGCTCACCATCAACGATACCCCCACTGCACTGGGCCATTGGCTTCGCCGTGCTATCCAGACGCAAGTTGCCGAGGCTCTCCCTCCACCAGTTTCGCCCTTACAACTTGCAGCGCCGCTTACTTATGCAGAAGTCATCACCCGACCTCGTGCCCGACCAGCACCCCTTTCGTTCAGCCCAACCAACAACTACTACAGGTCGCCACTTCCGGTACACCCGCCGAATGTACCCATCTCGCCTCATCGAGCACCTGTAAACCCTTGGCGTACTCCGGACAATCGGCCAGTCTGCTACGCCTGCGGTATCCCGGGGCATGTTGCTCGCTATTGTCGCCGCCGTGGACTATATTTTCGTGATACGCAGCACTCAGTCTACATTCCTCACAGCACTCAGTCGCAGTTCCTGAGGCAAGGACTGCGCCACCGACGAAATTTTCAAGGCCTCATCTTTCGCCCCCTAACGCGATTACAGTATTTGTAGACGGTTTCGCTACAAACGCTTTTGTCGACACAGGTGCCGCTATTTGTGCAATCAGTGAAGTGCTGTGCCGCACATTGAACAAAGTGACGACTCCGCTGTTTTGCATTTCCCTGCGCACAGCGAGTTCGCAGCAGGTCCGACCTTCGGCCAAATGCACTGCTCGTGTTGTGATTCAAGGCGTGCTTTACAGAGTCGAATTTGTCGTCCTTTCGCATGCGTCTCATGATGTTATCCTGGGATGGGACTTTCTTTCCGCTAATAATGCCGTTGTCGACTGCGCTCGTGCACAACTCGCCTTGTCTCCGTTCAGTACCACAACCGCTTATCTCCCTTGCTCGCCCGAAAAGGTGGTCGTCGCTGCTGATGTCGCCATCTCTGCTTTCTCTGTCGCCATGGTCGCCATTTCCTGTTACTCTGTTCCTGATTCAACTGCCCTGTTTGTGCCGTCTAAAGAATGCGCTCGTCGCCGGAACCTTGTCGTCCCATTTGCCGTCATCACGCTTGCCGATGGTTACAGTGCCGTTTACGTGCGCAATCCGTTCCCTTGCCTTTCCACTTTATTGCGTGGCGAATGTATCGGGCGTCTCGATACTTACGATGCCATCTTCCCTTTCGATGCCCCTTGCGATACGGCGACGCTGATGCCTGTGGATGCTGTCACGTGTGCCGCCACACAACAGTTACCTGACGAAGACGTTCTGTTGCACAGCGTGGACAACGCGCTTACACAAGATCAGCGCCCTCACATCATTCAACTACTTGACCGTTTCCGCGCCTCCTTCGACCCCGTCCAACCTTCCTTGGGACGCACGTCAGTTGTTGCTCATCATATCGACACTGGCCATCATGCTCCGCTGCGTCAGCGTCCCTACTGAGTTTCACAGGCTGAGTGCGACGTCGTCACTCAACACGTCGACGGCATGCTGCAACGTGGCGTCATTCAGCAATCACACAGTCCTTGGGCTTCTCCAGTGGTCCTGGTAAGGAAAAAGGACGGCTCAATAAGATTTTGCGTGGATTATCGGCGACTAAAGAAGATTACACGCACGGATCTTTATCCCCTGCCACGCGTTGATGACGCCCTGGATTGCCTTCAAGGTGCGGAATTTTTCTCTTCGCTGCATTTATGCTCTGGATATTGGCAAGTGACCGATGGCTGAATAAGACCACCCAAAAACGGCGTTTTTATAACCCCTAATGACTTATATGAATTTAATGTAATGCCCTTCGGCCTTTTCAATGCGCCTGCGACATTTGAAAGGATGATGGACAGTATTCTTAGGGGACTTAAATGGCGCACCTGTCTTTGCTACTTGGACGACATAGTTGTCTTTTCCGCCGATTTTGAGACCCATCTCTCCCGCGTTGAACAAGTCCTCCAGCGCCTTGCTGCGGCAGGGTTGCAATTAAACTTGAAGAAATGCCATTTTGGCGCACGCAAATTTCCCATTCTGGGCCACGTCGTCTCAAAAGAAGGAATTTCACCAGACCCCTGCCAAACTGCGTGCCGTTGCAGAGTACCCGAAGCCTACTACCCTGAAGGAGCTCCGTAGGCTTGTGCTCCTATTTCCGGTGTTTCATTCCGTAATTTCGCCTCTGTTATCGCCCCCTTGACGCAGCTTCTTTCCGGCAGCGCTGACTTCTCGGCCTGGAAATCCCATTGCGACGACTCCTTTACGACGTTGCGCCGGTTACTCACATCTCCACCAGTACTCCGCCACTTTGATCCTAATGCGCCTACGGAAATTTCACACGGATGCTAGCGGCGTCGGTCTCGGTGCCATTTCGCTCAACGTAAACATGGCTGCGACCGGTACGTTGTGGCATATGCCAGCTGTACCCTAACGAAAGCCGAGTCAAACTATTCCGTAACGGAGAAGGAATGCTTGGCCATCATTTGGGCTATAGGGAAATTTCGTACTTATCTTTACGGACGCCAGTTTGATGTTGTGACGGACCACCATGCCTTATGCTGGCTATTTTCTATGAAAGACCCTACTGGCCGCCTCGCTCGCTGGGCTTTACGCCTTCAAGAATATGACATCCGTGTTGTTTATCGCTCAGGACACCGACATTCAGACGCTGATGCCCTATCGCGTTCTCCGCTGCCTTCTGACCCTTTCTGCTCACCAAGTGCCACCTGTGATTCGTCATCTTTGAGCATCACTGACATGCCGGCCGAGCAGCGCAAGGATCCCTGGATCGCTTCCCTGCTTGACGTTCTCTCCCGCCATCCACCTGAATCCACCTCACGCTCCCTCCGTCGTCAAGCAAAACACTTTGCTGTGCGTGACCGCTTGCTCTATCGCCGAAATTACCTGACGGACGGCCGTAGGTGGCTCCTTGTCATCCCCCCGTCATTTCCGCTCGGACATATGTGCTGCCATCCACGATGACCCCCCAGTGTGGCCACGCCGGAGTATTCAAGACCTACTCTCCCGCCTTCGTCTAAGGTATTACTGGCGCGGCATGTATCGGCACGTCCGCCAGTACGTTCGCTCATGTACCGACGTGTCAACGCCGCAAGACGCCTCATCACAGCACCGCTGGCCATCTGCAACCCTTACCCTATCCGGCCAGACCATTCGACCGCGTCGGAATTGATCTTTACGGTCCTCTCCCAAACACTCCTCAAGGGAACCGGTGGATCAATATCGCCGTAGATCATCTTACACGCTACGCGGAAACATCTGCGCTGTCAGCTACCAACGCGAAAGACGTTGCCCGCTTCCTTCTTAACCACTTCAATTTGAGACACGGTGCACCTCGTGAATTACTGAGCGACCGTGGCCGCGTGTCTATCTCGAACGCCGTCGACGCACTGCTAAAGGAATGTCGCATTATTCATCGCACAACCTCGGCATACCATCCTCAAACGAATGGCATGAGGGAATGCTTGAATCGTACCCTTGGAGATATGCTTGCCATGTACGCGTCTGACGATCACACTAATTGGGACCAGGTGCTCCATTTCGCCACATACGCCTATAACTTGCGCCACAAAGTACCACCGGCTTCTCTCCGTTCTTCCTTCTGTACGGACGGGAAGCCTCGTGCTCCATGGATACTAATCCACCCTACCGACCCGATGTTTCCGAAGCGACGCCTGTTTCCGAAGCAGCTGCTTATGCCGAAGAGTGTCGTCAGCTCGCTCGCTCGTTTCCCGCGCAAGACCGATGGCGCCAAAAAACTCGCCACGACGCCTGTGCATCTAGAGCCCACTACTCCCCCGGGAATGCTGGTTTGGCTCTGGCTCCCGGCTACCACTCCCGGACTTTCCTAAAGCTTTCGTCGAGGTACGGCGGCCCGTACCGTGTGGCGCAACAAGCATCTACCCGTCAACTATGACATTGAGCCGATCGACCCACCTTCCGACCACCGCTGCCGAGGGCGTGAAACAGTTCACGTATCACGGCTAAAGCCATGCTATGACCCTCCTGTAGTGCCATTTCCGCAGGTCGGCAGGATGGCTCCTTTCTGCGCGGGGAGTAATTGTAGCGGAGCACATCGGTGCGAGCTCTGTGCCAGCGTGAAAGAAGACGTTGACGTTCATGTAGTTCGTGATTGCCGGGTTTCTGCCTGAACCAGCTTCTTTGACTGGCACTTAGCTAAGATTAGTAACAAATGTTCGTAGGAGAACCCGCTTGTTGCATGTTATTTTATTTTAGCGAAACACAATGGCGCGATTTTTTCTGAATCCCAGCTGATAGGTGACCCACCAAAATTCCACTCATCTTTCCCTTTCTACCCTATCGATGGAAAGAACATCTCCGAACGAACTGGGCGCCTCTCCCCCACCTCGTTTTGTCTTTTTATTTATGTTTTTCCTTTTAGCGCACCATTTGACACGACTGCGCATATCTGAACAGCACCCTGCTATCCTTTCTTTCCTCTTCTCCCCTTTTATGGCAGTTTCTCTCTTCCCTTTTTCGACATTTGTCTTTGGGGGAGAGTGAGCCTACCGTGTGCATTCACAATGTTAAGGCAGTTGCTGCCTTTACGAAGACACAATCCCTTTTAATCAAACCGCGGCTTCTGCCACACCCTCGGCTCAAGTAACAGGGAAAAAAAATAAAGCAGCTTCGATCTAGTGGTGCCAAGCCTGAAGGAGCAGCGGAGGTGGGCGGCCCTCCGTGTTTCTCTCGTTGTCTCGCTCTTTTTCTTTCTTGTCTTTGTTTATTTCTATGTTTTTTCTATTTTAATCTATTTCTTTTTCACGCTCTTTCTATCTTTCTTTCTAATTCTTCCCGTTCTCTCTCCGTCTCTCACTCCATTTCTCACTTCCTCTTTCTATTTCTTTCTCTCTTTCCCTCCGTATTTCTCTTTCTCTCTTGCTCTGTTTTTCTAACTCTTGGGATGTGTTCGTTTCTTTCCACCTCTTTCCCTGTCTATTTCTTTCTTTGTCTTTCTTTCCTTTGTTTCTATTTTTCTCTCTCTCTCTGTGCTCGTTCACTCGCCCATCCTAGTTATTGCATCGCACGCCGAACAAATTAGCGCCCGTGTTCTGGGAGCGAAGCAGATGAAGAACAGCACGATGAGAGCATGTACCGGCCGAGTTATAGCGGTAATGATGATGATAGTATTTGTACACGACTAACGGAGCTTCTCGGAGCTTAAGCATCTCCGTAGTTAAAAGATACGCGTTATGTGCTGCAGCACAGTGCAGTGACCTAACATTCGTAGTCGGCGTAACATGTTTGTTGCTCTGAAATATCCCCAACGCATAAATTGACTCTGGTTTGATGCTCTCGCCTCTGTAGTTTATCTTTAAAAAATACTGGGCAAGATAGATACGGAGAATAAATAACATTAATGTCTTGCTAATGACAATAACAGGAGAACACAGTTTCTTGATAAGATATTGCGGGAGGTTCGGAAAAATAAATTCGTAGGTTTTATTATAAAATACAAGATTGATAAGGAAGAGAGAATTTAATGTGCACAAAACAAGTTTCCAGATGTAGTATAGTACAAAGGCAGAAGCCTAATTCACTTCCTTGCTCTATAGTATCATCTGAACGTCAAAACATAGGCAGAGTACAGCGTTACCACGATCACGATGAGGACATTCGGGATGACAGCACCAATGAAGTCAAACAGTGGGTTCCAAGCGCAAGTCATTTCTAGTACACCAAATCGCCAGGCGCAGGTTCGTCAGGGCTGTCCATTCGGCGCAGCGTTCCGAGAAGCTCTCGAATTGAGGCTGTCCTGGGTTTACCCAGGGTGTTCTTCGGCAGAGCGTCGGCGAAGAAGACTCCACCGTGCAGGTGCATCCAGCAAGGCTTTCGTTCTGCATCGTTGGATAACCATGATGCGGAAATTAAGGTTACACAGAGCAGTCGCAGCACCGGATAAGCGAACACAAGAGCAGTATTAATTATCCTGGGATGTTAAGCGTGCGCCATATGTAGTGAGGCAAAGCTGACCATTGGCTATGCGCAGATGAAGCATGTGTAACTTATTTATTCTTACCGGCCACGTGTCGCTTCAGGTCGTCGGCGAGTTGATGGTCCTGCGAATGTCCCGGCTTTGCGACGACCACGACCGCCGGGAACTCGTCACCGTCCGGAGCGGGTACGCCTATTACGGCCACCTCTTCCACGGCAGGATGTTCTATTAGGCAGTGTTCTACATTAACGGGAACTACATTCCTTCCCTGGCACACGATCATTGTCTTGAGGCGGCCACATAAGAACAGTCGGCCATCATGGTCGTAGTAACCGAGGTCGCCTGCGATAAGAATTTATGAATAAAGCGACAGTCACTACATCGTGAGCGGCACTCGACCGGATCACCAGATATTAGATGCGATGCAGCTTATGGCGGAGTTCAATCCGCCATAATTCGACATGGCGGAGTTCAATCCGCCATGTAAGATGAGGTATGTGGAGAGGGTTTGCGCATGTGCAAACCCTCTCCACATACCTCATCTCCACACACCAGCTAACATCTGTTGCTGCGCCGTAGTCAACCTCCCTCTCCCCACATTCCCCCCTCTTCGTTTAGATAAAAGGCTCGCGTTAGGTCGTACACACGCGCAGTCACTGTGCCGGCTGCGCCGGTGTCATGAGTTCCAACGTCAACGTTGGTGGCAGTTGCAGTAATACCTTAACGCCTGCCGACATCGCGGAGCAGCAGAAGGCTGGACACGCCGAAGCGCAACGTAAACGCCAGCAAGTGGACCCCGAGCTCCGGGCTAGGGAATCGCAGCGCAAACGGTACTCGCCGGGGTGAAACTAGTACGGATGAAACGCGGGCTCGACATGCCGAAACGCAACGGCAGCGTCGGCAAGCAAACCCCGCTTCGCATCGCCTCATGGTCCCCTTTAGCGGGAGACAGAGGCGTAGCCAGGAATTTTGTTCGGGGGAGGGGGGGGGGCTTCGCATGTCAGCACCATGTATATGTATATATATACGTATATATGACAGATGCGTATTTGCTTCTCTTAAATGTTGTCTTAGTTGCATGATGGCGCTGTTCCAGCGCAAAAGTCTATTAAAAATTGTGATCTAATAAAATGCATAGTTTTTGTTTTCCTTTACACTTCTCATCGTTCGCAGCACCTGTCTGGTGAAACGTGCCCGCTTTCCATTGCGGAGGAAACAATTACAACTCTTTTACATACGGGCTGCCCAAGTGAACTAACGAAAGTCTACGCAACTCTGGAAACGCAGTACATTTCTTTGGGACCCATTCGCAAAAGTGAACGTTGTTTAAGTGGCATTTTAGTTACTAACGAAACTTTACATTTCGAGCTTAATTCTACTGACATGGCATTGCTGCATCACACGTTTCCTGACAAGAAGGCCTTCATAATTTTCCTCTCGAGCTGTTCACCTTGAACAATAGTTCCACCAGGTTCTATCGCGCACCGCAGTCGTCATGCATTTTTGCATGATCACTGGAAATATATCTTACTACGACATTGGAATATGAAAGCTTCATGTGGGAAAGTTGTGGGAACGTATACTTACGTTACAATCACTTGATCATTTAAGTTTAGTCATGTGAACAAGCCCTTTAGAAAACACAAATTTATTACTGAAGATATGAATTATAATAGAAAATAATGCGCTAAATTTAAATCTGGCTATATTTTGCTGTGCATTTGCATGCTCCTTTTTTTCCGTTCGTGTTTGGAGATCCATCCACATATTCGATCGAGCAGAATTCACTACAAACATCAAAATTATCTTAGTTTTGAGAAGCTCATTGATCAAAATCTGTTGAAAACGGTGATCTAATCAATTTTTCATGCTGTGTGTGCATGTTTTTTTGCCCGCGATACTTCGCACCTGTTAGAATAAGCGAAATCTGCCAGCTTACTATTGAAGAAAACAATAACGAAGAGTAGCGTTAAGCCTAGCGGACTTACATACATGTATGAGCTTTGTCATAGACACAGTGACCAAGTTTACCTTCTCGTAGTGCACATTCTAACGCAATACTACGTAAGTTTGTCTACCCACCAGACAGTTTTATCCACCTTACCACCTGACGTCCCACTCAAAATATACTGCCACGCTTTGTTAGAAAGGGCAACTAATAGCATTTATTTGCATGAAAATCCAAGCAAGCGTTCACACTGATTGCGAACCCTGAATAATGCGTGGTATGTAGCTTGCTGAGATGAACTGCCGGTGAGCGAAATTGTGACCTGTTTCTCAGACCGCAAACGAGTGACTGAAACCAGAAGCGAAATGTAAAATTTCCTTTGGAATATAGTATGATACCTGATGCTACTTAGACAGCGCGATGTTTTGCGAATGAGCCCCCTATCATACTGCTTCGTTTCCAGAGTTGTATAGACATCCATTCACGTGCATTATGAAATATTAACTTTTTACGCAGGACCTTTCAACACCACTTATCCCAAAACATTACGCTACTGAGTCATGAGACAACGTAGCTCACATAGACAGCTGTGGTTCTATGGAATACACATTAAATATAGATTTTTGTTGACCTTGTGATACTCGCATTTGTAAAAGGCAAAAAAATGCAAAGCAAACAAAATTTTAAAGCGCAAGCCACCGCGGTGGTACAGTAGTTACGATGCTCGACTGCTGACGCGAATGATGTGGGTTCCATCCCGGCCGCGGTGGTGGCATTTTTATGGAGACGAAATGCTTGAGGCCACTGTAAGTGCGCGAACCTCCTTGATTTAAGTGCTTGTTTAGGAACTCAAGCGGTAGATATTTTCGTAGTCCTCCACTACTAAGTGCCTGATAACCATACCGTGGTTCTGGGCGCGTCAAACTCTGCAATTGTTATTATTAGTAGTACTGCAAAACGCCGGGATAACTGAGCTCGAAATAACATCGCGGTAGAAATGGAACTATTCTAGCCAGATCATACATATGTGGCGCTTTTCTTCTAAAAAAGCTAAGTCCGCTTGAACTGAAACTGAAAAAAAAACGCAGTTTTTTGCTACGGACAATATGGTCGGGCCAGCTCCAACATTTTTTTCGCCAGTGCGCTCATGCCTCCAAAATACCTCAAATCAATGGGTGCTCTCCCCCCCGCCCTTACTTATACACTGGGGGTTGCACCCCCCTGCTGATCGGCATAGACTAGCAGCCCAAATTAGTAGATGCCTTTTGTTCTAAGAATATAGTGCATTGCCGGGACAAAACACGCGGCCCGCGGACCCCTTGCTAGCGGCCCGCGCCTTCAAACAGAACATATTCTTTTTTTAGCAAACTCGCAAGGCTACTGCTAAATAGTATTCGCATTATTTTCTCGCCTACTGCGTATATCTTTGTTCAGGCAAGCTACAGAGATGGGATTGTTCTCGCGTTTTGTGCGTGTGCGCGAGGCACACCATGCGCTCATGATAAGGTGCCACATCACTGTGAAACGAAAACTTCATATTTCACATTCGGCGCCCAGATTTTAGTCATTCTGAAAATCAGTATCCATATGTTTTCCGGAACCTGACGTCAAATACCCTTGTGAAATGACCCATGCAGAAAAGGATTTCTTTATTCTTTCAAGAGGCAACATTTGCTGGCATTTTGATTCACTCTCTGCCCCCCCCCCCCCCCCCCCCGGAATCCATCATTTTCATTGTCCTACCAGCGCTTGTGGGACTAAAGTTCGTTACTGCGGCCCGCTAGTTGAGGTCTTTTTTGGTGGCCCCTTCTAATCATCTTAGTCCAGAGCGTCCTGCGTGTCAACAATAGTTACTCCTTCGCGGTGACACGGCTAAATTGGCAATACAAGGCACTACGCCTTCATTTGCAGAATATTTCTTCCGGTATCATGCCTGCACAGCCAGATACAGGACCGCCAGGGGTCTGCAATGTTCACACCGAAGTGTCTTTTGGACTTAGAAAAGGAACTTTAGAAAAAATCCAGGATGATTTCTGGCGCAGCTAGCTTTTTTGATCGGCGATACATCACAATACGAAAAAAATTTCGGGGGGGGGGCTGAAGCCCCATGAGGCCCCCCCCCTGGCTACGCCCCTGGCGGGAGATGGTGTAACTTTTTATTACCTCGAGACCTTCCTGAACTAAGCTGTGTAGTTAGAAAGAACTCTTTCAATTCCTGATGCAATCGCCTCAAATAACAGGCAAACCCATTTCTTTCTTTGTAGATGCTTTCATCCTCCCCCCCCCTTCCGAAAGCTTTCTGCACCTCACATGGTTTTGGACAGCCTCAGTGATCGGCCCGACTTGAACCAAGTGACAATATCGTGAGGCGACGTCATCATCACGTCACTATGGGGCATAAAATTCAGACAGTCTGCGTCGTCACTGATGGCTTCATGATATATCGAGGTCATGTCACTTTATGTACAAAGACCGCACACACACATTACTTCGAGTACATCGCATGACTTGTGCCCGATATTTATTTCTTAGTTTGTTGCATCATTCCCGTTAGCGCCTACGCCGGTCTCGCGATGTATCGTCAGGTGTCGGCGAATCTAGAGGACACCACCGACGCTTAATTTTCGTGTTTGGTGAGGTATCCAAGGCTCTCGCCTTAATAACCGCGCGTTGACATAAATTGACAATTAGGTGACTACATGCGACACTCCTAGCTCACGTATGTGAAAAGAGATATACCCTTACCTTTATGGTATAGCGGCGGAGCAGAAAAGGCACGCGACTGTTTCGCCGTCTACCTGTAGATCTTAGACCTAATTCAATACTGAGGCTAACAATAGCATAAGAGATTGCCACGCGTGTTATTTTCTTGTGATCTGTTTAAACCCACAAAGATTGTGAGCAATGCTCGGCGCAGATCGCGCCTCAGTGTTCGAGGAGCCTCACGTTTGTAGTAGATCGTTTTCTTAACACTGCGCACAGCACGCGAACACTCAATATTATTCCAGAGCTTCCGCGACCACCAGTGATAAGGCCAGAACGTTCGACGCGTGATGTATAAAAGCCGGCGCTCCAACGATGATCAGCTCATCGACGGCCGACGCTCCGTTCGCCGCTATCTGTGCCAGTGCGTATAGCTGTAATCTGGCTTTACGTTTCACGGCCACAAATTCGGTCAAATAAACAGTTTCTTCTTTGACGCGCTGACTGTTGCCTTCGTCGACGTCACGACCACGTGACATCTGGTGGAGGTGCTGTGCGTTCATATTCCGGACGCCCCCGCCAAGCCGTGAACCCAGCCCCTGTCGTGAAGGAGACAAGTTCGGGCCCCTACCGGATAAGCGTCGAAAGTCCAAGGCCAGGACCACTACTGCGACAACTATGACAGCCACTGCATCAACTCCCTGAACGGTCGTGATGCAGCAGGCAAGGGAGCCGCCGACTTTCCGTAGATCATATTTTGTAGACCCGGAGACGTGGCTGGAGACGTACGACCGAGTGACCAGCGTCAACCACTGGGACTCGGAAGAGAAGCTACGTCGCGTCTACTTCTACTTGGAAGACGCGGCAAGAACCTGGTTTGAGAACCGGGAGTCTGCACTTCAAACCTGGGATCTCTTCCGCGGCGCATTCCTGGGCACGTTCACGAGCGTCGCCCGCAAGGAAAGGGCCGCTTCTTCGTTGGAGACACGGGTGCAACTACCAAATGAGAAAGTGACGATCTTCGTCGAAGAAATGACGCGGCTGTTCCGGCACGCTGACCCCGACATGCCCGAGGAGACGAAGGTCCGTTTGCTCATGCGAGGGGTCAAGCAAGAACTATTCGCTGGGCTGAAGCGGAACCCACCGACGACCGTCCAGGAATTCCTGTCGGAAGCAACAGCGATCGAGAAGACGCTGGAAATGCGAACCCGCCAGTACAATTGCCCAACGAGTCAAGAGAGCCAAGCTGTTTATGCTCTCGACGACTTGCGCGAAACGATCTGAGCGATCGTGCGGGAAGAACTGCACAAGCTGTTACCCTCAACACAGCCGCAAGTGGACCCCATCGCAGACATCGTTCGAGAGGAAATCCAGCAGTCGATGGGCACCTCTGAACCGCCACGGCCCCAGCCGCAAGCCATGAGCTTCGCAGCTGCAGGCCCGACGCTACGCTCCCGCTCCACGCCCACGTCAAGAGCTTGCACCGCCGCATTTCCCCCGCCAGACACCGCCGCCACCACCACCGACGCCATACCGTCCACCCGCCGGCCAGCACTACGCTCCGAGGAAGACCGACGTTTGCCGAGCCCCTGACCACCGCCCACTCTGCTACCACTGCGCAGAAGCTGGCCACACCTACCGCCGTTGCCAATTCCGCCAGATGGGACTGCGTGGTTTCGCCATCGACGCGCCGCGTCCACAGCGGGGATGAAAGACCGTGCGACATCGCCGACTATCTCGCAGGAGCTCAGTGGACACCCCGACGACCTTCCCGCTCGCCATCGTCCGGCCGCTACATGTCATTGCACCGCGGGCAGTACACTGGCCCAAACCGGGGCCGGTCGCCTAGCCCGTATCCGGGAAACTAAGGGCAGCAACCGATGGAGGTGCGGTTGCTGTACGACGAAAATCCCAAAGATCCTCCGCGGCCGCTGACGGCGGCAACCCGGCGAAACCTGCAGAACACTACGCGAAGCAGACGAAGCCCTGCCGGCGGGACGTCGTGGACCGACGAAGACGTGACGACGCAACAAGGAAGCAGCGCAACAAATCAACGCAGCCGCGACCCGACGCCGCGACCCAACCGCAACGCACGACGACGAACCAGCGACCTCGACGTAATATTCGACGGCCACAATGTCTCTCCTCTCGTCGACACTGGAGCCGACTATTCCGTCATCAGTGCGCCTTTTGCGACGAAGCTGAAGAAAGTGAAGACTGCTTGGCAAGGCCCTGAAATCCGGACCGCTGGTGGTCATCTAATAACGCCGGCCGGTGTTTGCACAGCAAGAGTCACCATCAATAACCGGACTTATCCCGCCAGTTTTCTAAGCCTACAGCGCTGCTCCAGGGATGTGATACTCGGGATGGACTTCCTAAGTCAACATGGCGCCGTGATCGACCTGAGGTCTCAGTCACTAACCCTAACCTCAGCAAACGCACTGCCACCCGACACGACGCTAGCGACCTATGCTTTAAATTTGATAGATGATCACGTCACCGTTCCGCCTTTTTTCAGTGTCGTCATTTCTGGTCGGCAGCGAGGAACCAATAGACTTGGAAGGCGTCATCGAGGGCGACCAGCACCTCCTTCTTAACCGTCAGATTTGCGTCGCAAGAGGCATCGCCAAGCTGCATGACGGCAAAATTAAAGTAATGCTTACAAACTTCAGCCACGAATGCAGGCACCTCAACATTGGTACGACGGTCGCCTTCATGAATGAATTCGTGGACGCCAGCAAAGCTTTCACCCTCAGCGACGCCACGGAACCTGCTTCGACGAATCGAGGTCCCCAACCAGTTTTCGATGTGAATCCGAGCCTTCCGAAGAACAAGCAAGACCAGCTCGAAGCCCTACTCCTGCAATTCAGGGACTGCTTCTTGTCGTCATCAAGGATCCGACAGACTCCAGTGGCTAAACATCGCATTATAACAAGAAAGCGCCCGACCAATCCGCCAAAGCCCGTATCGAGTTTCGACACGTGAACGTGAGGCCGTTAAGAAACAGGTGGACGAAATGCTACGCGACGACATCATTCAGCCGTGCCAAGAGACCGTGGGCGTCACCCGTGGTCTTTGTGAAGAAGGACGGAACCCTACGCTTCTGCGTCGATTATCGCCGCCTGAACAAAATCACGAAGAAGGACGTGTATCCTCTCCCACGCATGGACGACGCCCTGGATCGACTCCACAACGCGAGGGACTTTTCGTCGATGGACCTCAACACCGGCTATTGGCAAATGGAAGGCGACGGGAGAGACCAAGAGAAGACTGCCTTATCACGCCAGACGGCCTCTTCGACTTCAAGGTCATGCCCTTCGGTCTTTGCTCGGCACCTGCGACGTTCCAACATGTTATGGACACTGTACTGGCCGGCTTGAAGTGGCAGACCTGCCTTGTGTACTTGGACGATGTCGTTGTGTTTTCATCGAACTTCGACGAAAAACTCCGGCGCCTTGAAGCTGTACTACAAGCAATCAAGGCCTCCGGACTCACCCGGAAGCCAGAAAAGTGCCGTTTCGCATACGAGGAACTTCTGTTCTTGGGTCACGTCACCAGCAAGTCTGGAGTTCGCCCCGGACCCACGAAAAAAGCTGCCATCGCCGCCTTCCCGCCGCCCACCGACAAGAAGGCCGTATGCCGATTTCTCGGCTTTTGCGCCTATTATAGACGCTTCGTCAAGGAAGTTTCACGCATCGCCGAGCCACTAAATCAGCTCACGAAAAACGACACGGAATTCAAGTGGGGAGCAGCGCAAGTCAAAGCATTTCAAGACTTGAAACGACACCTGCAGACGCCTCCAATACTTGCGCATTTCGACGAACACGCCGACACGGAAATCCACACCGACGCAAGTAGCGTAGGACTCGGCGCCGTTCTTGTCCAGAGAACTGCCGGCGTGGAAAGGGTTATCAGTTATGCTAGCCGGTCGCTATCCAAGGCAGAAGCCAACTATTCCACAACAGAAAAGGAGTGCCTTGCCATCATCTGGGCAACGTCAAAGTTTCGCCCCCCTACCTCTTCGGAGGCCCTTCAAGGTTGTGAGCGACCACCACCCCTTGTGTTGGCTAGCTAACCTGAAGGACCCTACTGGTCGTCTCGCAAGATGGAGTCTGAGACTTCAAGAATTTGACGTTACGGTCGTTTACAAGTCCAGACAAAAACACTCTGACGCCGACTGCTTGTGTCGCGCCCCCCGTCGACCCGCCGCCGCAGGATGACCAGGAGGATTACTTCTTGGGAACCATAAGTGCCAACGACTTCGCCGAACGACAGCGAGCCGACACGCAACTCAGGGGGCCTTGTGGAGTACCTCGATGGCAAGACCGCCATTGTTCCAAAGGCATTCAAGCGAGGAGTCGCGTCGTTTTCCTTGCGAAAGACGTTCTCATAAACAAGAATTTCTCGCCACTTCGAGCCAACTACCTTCTCGTAGTGCCTTCAGCATTGCGACCAGAAATCCTGCTGGCTCAACACGACGACCCGAAGGCTGGACACCTCGGACTTTCCCGCACGCTCGCCAGAGTATAGGAAAAGTACTACTGGCCGCGCCTTGCCACCGACGTCGCTCGCTACGTAAGGACGTGCAGAGACTGTCAGCGACGGAAGACACCGCCCGCAAGACCAGCCGGCTTCCTTCAGCCGATCGAGCCTTCTCGACGACCGTTCCAGCAGATCTGGATGGACCTTCTGGGGCCGTTCGCAACGTCAACTTGCGGAAATAAATGTATCGTCGTGGCTACCGACTACCTCACCCGCTACGCAGAAACAAAGGCCCTGCCTAAAGGCAGTGCTGCAGAGGAAGCCAAGTTCTTCGTTGAGACCACCGTCCTTTGACACGGCGCCCCAGAGGCTCTCATCACCGACAGAGGTACGGCGTTTACGGCTGACCTAACTCAGGCGATCTTGGGATACAGTCACACAAGCCACCGCCGTACCACCGCGTACCACCCACAGACCAACGGCCTGACCGAGCGTCTAAATAAGACCATCGCCGACATGCTGGCCATGTACGTCGACGTCGAACACAAGACGTGGGACGCCATCCTTCCCGTACGTGACCTTCGCACACGGCCGTGCAAGAAACGAGGCAGATGCCGCCATACAAGTTGGTCTACGGGCGGAGCCCATCGACGACGCTTGACGCCATGCTATCCAAACGTCACCGACGAAGAGAACATCGACGTCACCGCCTACCTCCAGCGCGCCGAAGAAACCCGACAACTAGCCCGCCCCCGCAACAAGAATCCAACAGACGACCGACAGCCGCCGCTACAATCTTCGACGACGCTTCATGGAATACCAGCCCGGCGATCTTGTTTGGGTCTGGACACCCATACGACGACGTGGACTGAGTGAAAAACTTCTGCGAGGATACTTCGGACCGTATAGGGTGCTTCGACGTCTCGGTGCACTCGACTACGAGGTTGTCCCGGATGGCATCTCGAACTCTTAGCGACGCCGCGCACGTCCCGAGGTCGTGCATGTGGTGCGCCTTAAACCGTTTCATGCGCGGTTAGGGACCTGCGGACTCAAGTTTTTACTTGCTTTATTGCTGTTATTTATTGTTACATGCATTTTCTTTCACGTTCTGTTTTAAAGCATCGGGACGATGCTTTTTCAGAGGGGGGGCATTGCGACGCGCGTTATTTTCTTGTGATCTGTTTAAACCCACAAAGACTGTGAGCAATGCTCGGCGCAGATCGCGCCTCAGTGGTCGAGAAGCTTCCCGTTTGTAGTAGATCGTTTTCTTAACACTACGCGCAGCACGCAAACACTCAAGATTATTCCAGAGCTTGCGCGACGACCAGTGATAAAGGCTAGAATGTTCGACGCGTGATGTATAAAAGCCGGCGCTCTAACGATGGTCAGTTCGTCGACGGCCGACGCTCCGTTCGCCGTTATCTCTGCCAGTGTGTATACCTGTAATCTGACTTTACGTTTCACGGCCACAAGTTCGGCCAAATAAACAGTTTCCTCTTTGACACGTCGAGTGTTGCCTTCGTCGACGTCACGACCACGTGACAAGATTATGGCCTCACAACTAAACGGAGCAAATAGCCAATACTAGTACCCCGAAACAGTTTCGTGCAGCTCTCACTGAATACAATATGCGAGTTCACTTATAGGAGCACTGACATCAAATTTAATTATGTCAAGACCTTTGCATCCACGAGTAGTTGTCGTCCCACCAAGTAGCGATTCGCGACACAGTACGCAACTGAGGGATGAATAACTATCCGTTTTATTGATTTATATCACCGGTATCTAGCACGATTCAAAACGGCCGGCAAGCCCGCCATTTTTAGCGCTGGCAGCGCTTCCTCGCGGTCACCTCCAGATCGCGCCCCAGCTGACCACTACTCCACATAAAGGAGTGACGTGAGTCAGCTGCTCCGCTAACATTTCGTCCGCTAGGCGCACACGTTTAGTCATGCCTTGTCACCAACATTGCCGTCGTCGCCGTAAAAAGTTTCGACTAGAGTTGAATACGACAGTCTGGAGCTTGGAATCGCGGCGATTCGTGACGTCATGAAACGTGTTTTGCTTCCATCGACCCTTTGGAGAACAGCGATTCTAAAATGGACGCCGTTCCAAGCAGCAACAGAGGAGGTGCCCGGGGACGCATGCTTCGGCCATGCTCGCTTCTGTGTCTCAATTAGCTATATTGGGGAGTTTTGGCGTGCCCAGCATTCCGGTATACGCAAAAACGTCTATGGAATATCGGTATAGGGAATGCATGCCAGTGGACAAAGAGAATACGTTAGGTTTCTACAATAATAATTCTGTGCTTGCCACGTTCTTCTTTGCACTTCCAGATGGCCCCACCTATCCGGCCTCTCACGGTTACGGCGTCAGTAACCCGGTATTACGCGAGCGCGAAGAACTCTACGGACGAATTAAAATTCACTATTAACGACATTTGCGTGTTACCTGTTAGTGATGATATTTATATATATGCTACTAAATTTTGATGGCTTGCGGTCGTGTTGGCGTGTACCACACGTGTAATAAAACGACACACTCACTAAACTTTTTCCGCGCTTCCAACCAGACGACGGCACCTCACAACGGTTCCCCGACATGCTGACTGACGAGCACACGTCGAGTCGTGCTCTTTCCTTTCGCCTTTCTTTTATTGATAGTTTGCGACTCGTAATTTCATGAAATCATTCAAACAGGTGCGACGAAGATCAGACATGAAGAGTGAGAGCATTTCCAGGCGTCAGCGCCTGTCGGCGCCACGATAAGAACACTCGGATCGTAGATGTCATTGCCACTAGCGCATCCTCACTCAGGATCGTATAGGTTGAATGTATCACACGGAACACGTAGCGCTAGTGACGATGCCTCAGGGCACTTAGTTTCCCGATGCACTTTCCTGCGCTGTTTGCCCTCGCAATGAAGAAACTTCCAGGCGACGGACGCATCATATTTGGCAAAAAAAAAAAAAAAAAAAAAAAAAAAAAAAACCTATGCATACTGAGAAATCGAATGAAGGGCACATCTCGATTCTGATCTTTAATGTCAGTGCCCCTTTAATATTACCTAACCTAGTACACTTAAAGGAGCACTGAAACAAAATTTCGAAACCCAGATAATGAGTGAGATAGATGATAGATATATGTGTAGACAAACCCAACATCGACGAAATATCAAGGGCAAATATAGCCTAGAACATATTTGAAATCACTTTTAAAGTGCATGCCATACTACTGAGCGAGATGCGGAGCGCCTCGCGACGCCGACATAAAGGCGGCGGCAATGTAAACAAACATACGTCATGAGATTGTGTTGGCTGATTGCTTGCGCTTGCGCTACCTGCGATTTCTTCCTCCTTGGCTGCGGCTTTGCTTGTGCTGACTGTTAGTGCGGCGCCCGCTCGTGGGCGGTGCCCACGTCATAGTTTTGCGTGATTACCTGGACAGCTGTGTTTACCTTGCCTGCTCCTGCCTAGCTCGATGCTCCTTGACTAGCTCGGTGCTCTTTGAAGCCTAAACTGCGACTGGGCGCTCTAAAAACGTCTCTAACTAAATAACCGTCGCGCACTCACGCAAACGAGGTTTGCAGCCGTTATAAGTGGGTCATAAGATACCTCTTGCAAAAAAAAGAAAAAAAGAAAGCAGAAAAAAATAGAGAAAACACAAGGTGCAAATTTTTCTGTCAGTGCTCATTGAAGAAGACAAAGACTTGTGATATTCGGTTATTATACCACAATGGTATTAAACATGTATAGTGCATCGTATCACAGTTTCTCTTTTTGTACATTCACTGCTTTCCTTTTCATCCACACGGGCACTTAGCTGCATGCCATTACCACACATTACCGTATGAGAAGTTCTGGCCAACGATCGGCGAGGTAAATAAAATGGCGGGAACAACGGAGTCGACGAAAAAGCTGTCGCACTTGTATAGGTATGTCAGTTCTGGGACTGGGAAACCACCGCACGAGGCACGTGCCGTGGCAGCTTAGATGGTACGTTGTCGTACTGCTAAACCCGAGGACACATGTTACGTTCGCGGCCACGGCGCCCGTATTCCGACAGGGGCGAAACGCGAGGCCATACATTCTTTCACGCGCACGTTAAACAAAAGCAGGGGGTGGAAATTAATCCCAAGTGGATTATGTTTATCATCCCCAACTGGTAAATATCAATCAGTTTCTGTTCGCTTTCCTAATTCTTAAGCTCTACCTTTAAAAAAAAGGGCAATAAATGCAAGTCGCTGGCGTACTGAGAGCGACGATCTGTAAGGATGCAAATGATGAACACTATTCGCAATGCCCATAGACTGTCGCGCCGCCAACCGGAATTCAGAAGCGTCCTCTCGGCGAGGGTTAATACACGGCACAATGGCAGCACTACGCAGTCGATCCCTTGTTCGGCTGCGCTTGGCTCAGTGTTAACGCGTTAGCAAGAAACGAACACTACGACTTTGCATGTTTCCTGTGTCAGTGAACAAACCGGGCCCTCTGTGACACGATAGATCTGATTCCGTTCTTGCGAGACGCAAAGTTTTCGCAAATATACGTGGCAACTCGGGCTTTCAATGATTCTCGGGCTTTCAATGCAACTCGGGCTTTCAATGGTACGTCTCAAATCTCAAATTGGCCAGTGCTGCGCCACTCGTTTTTGTACGTTTGTTGATAGGTGAGAGCACAATTGCAAGCGATTTGCTTGTTGACCAGTTTGAGAGTAAATGTTTTCCGCGCCCAGATAATTAACGTGTTGACGCGGAATGATCGAAGTCGTTCGATGGAATAAATTCTTTAGATTGCTTTCATCAGGGATGTTGAAAGAAACCATCTTGACGACGAGGATTAGTTCACTGGACGTAGAAGGTTGTGAAAGGACCGAGAGTGACAGCGACGATGAACGATCAGCTGCTAACTCATGAGGAGCGAGTTCCACTTCACGTCCCCTCCTGCGTTCATGTTTATTCACACTCGTAAGTCGCTTTGATATTATCTAATGTATAATATCCTTGAGTGAGTTCAAAACAAAAGCTTAACTTTTGTTGCCCATTGCACGTAGCGCAATTATTGGCGGATGTTATGGAGCGCCCAATGCCGCCAACACGCTGGAGCTCGACCAGAGAAGCAAAATGTTTAGAGCTATGAAACGTGCAGTCAAAGCCACAATCCACGCCTCTCGGTCAACTTCAACTGTAGTTCACCGGTACCTTCCGAACGGTATTGTTGTTCGGCAAACTTTCGCAACGTCGAAAAATTCGACGTTGCGATAATACATGCGTGTGCAATCTTTTCGATATTCACGTTTCGATCGTGCTGATCGAACCTACAATATCCGAGTGCAGTGAATTGCGCACGGCTGGAGTCTGAGCATGGCTGCGACACAAACACTACTGAATGGAATGCTAATGCTTGTGTTCCGTTGAAGAAGTAACTCCGCGTTACTGACTGCAGAAGTAATGACGACGGCGTAATATGTTTGCAAGCCATCACCACGTTAAACATGTGGTCCCATGCAGCAGCGATGGCGCTACTCGCTAGCGGCCTACTACTGCAGCAAATCCGTCAGACAGGCTCGGTACGTACTACCCCGGAGTGCCGTTCAGCGCATACGTCAATTCTAGTTCACGCAGTTTTCTGTTGGCATGCACAGGATTTCGCACAACATCGTTGATTGCACGATAAAGGAGCTGAATTTCACACCGCGGCAAGTAATTAAGTAGCAAGCATACAGCAGTTTCCATAGTTTGGGAAAATATTTTGGTCTCATACTCATTTCAGTGCAGCTCACGACATCATCCGGTGAAAGTGGCACGGTCCCTACGTCTGCCCGTTGTATCGGTTCCTATGCTAACAAACGGGTTCACCTTCCTCCGGGCACCATCTCGAGTCGCACAGCGCCGCACCGTGGGCATTGCGAATACCGCAAGCGTTAGCTCACTAAATGTCTATCTCGCTTGCATTTACCCGTGTGTATCCAGCCTTCTTCATCTGTGACGGTGGCCGCAGCTTCAAGATGCCCGCAGTACCCAATTGCAGCACACGGTGTATCAAAGAGCACTTCTCCGCACTCCATGGGTTCAAGCAGCTTCCTGCTGTCTGAGTCGATTATCTGTGAGATAATCAAACGGACGATGTCAGCACAAAACAAGGGCATGTGTCAAATATTTTCAGTATCTCCTGAAAGGTAAAGCACGGAGGTGCTTTCTGCATAACCAAGATTTTGAAAGATTACAAAACGAGATGTAGTAAGGGTGCTGTGTTTGCTGTCCCTACTAGGTCGTGATGTTATCGCCATCTGTTCAGCTTCGTCGGATTCCAGAATTTTCCCTCAAATTGTGATTTGTCATTTGCATTCATAATACTTCTTGTAACCTAGTTGAATGTAACTTTCTTGTAACTTTCGTTGAATGCTCTTGAAGTAATCTCTTTAGAACTTGATAACTGAGGAGCTAGCTGTTATTTGGAGAAATATTGCCAAATATCGTTTGAATATCAGCTTCAGTGGCGGCCTGTACGCATCAAACTTCGAGGCTTGTCACGCAGGGGTTCTTACTACAAACGACTCAAAACGTGACGTGCGTATCTGTAAAAGTTTTCTCAGTGGACAACTATTGCTCATTTGGATTTATTGTGCAGCGCATGGCTCCAGATGGTGACATTGCTGAAGAAACTACCGTGTTCGAGGACCCGATCGACGTGCCCCGTTCCAGAAGCCACGCAAAATTTATATTATTTGTTTGCTCGAAATTGATATAACCGATAACAAATTTCTTATGTATTACGAACCTGAAATTTCACTATTTTATCCAAAACTAGAACATGATAAACTGTATAACAAGAAATGACCTTTTAATCAGCACTAGTTAAGACTAATTGCTAAGGATGCAGACATCAACGTAGTGCCATCTGGTTATTCCTTGCAACAGATTACCAAGAGCCTCGGGATAAATGTTGTGTAGATTTGACTCACTTAAAGGCAATGCGTAATGATTTGCGCCTGAAGGGGACATGACTAGAATCAGCAGTAATCATAATGATGTCTGAAATAATCATAACGATATATTTCTGCATATTATAAAGAGGCACAGCGCCTTACCTGCTCTTTAGTGAGGAGGGAATAAATAGAGAAAATGAAGAGAGGACTAAAAGAAAGAGGTAAATAAAACAGGAAATAGTACAAAAGACAGGTACCCAGACAGAAATGAGTAGAAACGCGGGAAACATGTGCAAACCGGGAGGCCGCATTGATTTTTTAAAGGAAAGTTAGTAGGACTCGATGGACCTGGTAAGCGCTATCTCAAAAATAACAAAAATAATGTCGGACGCCGTTGTCGACTAGACCAGATTACCTTCATCCTGGTGCCAGGTATTGGGAAGCCCACGTGACTGCAGGACACTTCCCCTTTAGGTGGATAGGACATACATCCTCCCGCTTCGGTCATTCCGTAGATGTTGCGAAGTTCGTCCAGCTGGAAAGCACTAGTCAGCTCTTCTGCCAAGCCTGGTGCTGGTATGGTACCAAATAAAGTTATCCTTCTCACAGTCTTTCTAAGAACTGCGTCCCAGTCTGGGGATGTTTTCATAAAGTCAAGTATCAGTCTTAACCTCGAAGGGAGAGCAATCATCGCCACTGCCTGAAAGAGGTACAAAGGTGTGTTTGCTGATAAGTAGGTCAGTGCTATTTCGTAAGACACATGTTCATTTATCCAAGCAACGTTTTCATAGCGAGCAATAAAACATTTCGCTTTATGAGTTCATTGTGTGAGCCTGAATTTCCAGTTCGTAACTGTTCTTAATCATGTGTGCATCTGTCTTTTTTGGCAGGCATGTTCTCCGAGCAATCGCTTTTTTTTTCGGGTTTTATCGATTACTTTCTTTTTTTTTCTGAATAACAAAAGTTCACTTTTACTAAGGTTTGGAGGCGTTCGTAGTCATTTGTACTAAATAATGAATGAATAAATGAATGATACGCATCAAGTAAAACCTCAGGGATATTTTCTAGGCAAGTTGAGAAATTAATTGATTGATTTAGTGATTGGTTACTATTTGCTGACTGTAAAATTTAGAAATGTGGCCGCAATACCTTACTGTCCTTTATTATGTCGAAGAGGTCAATAGGCACAGCGTGGCACGTCTTGCTGATCGCAATGGTAGATCCAAGACGGAGCGCCTGAAGCCACATGCGGAATATTGGGATACAGCAAACTTGCCCGGTCACCCCAGCAAGGTGTCATTCGGAGAAAGCATTTCGTTACCGCTGAGAGAGAAACGGTTTCGGATAACGTTAGTGCACCGGAAGCCTTTTTTTAACGCAATGTCGCTTCGTCAAGCATATGTCATTGAAAAAAGAGTATAATTTGCGTCCAACAGTCGTGATACCCGTTGCAATATCGCTCGCATCAGTCAGGTGTCCGTGGTGATGCGCTGCTGTGCTCAAACAGTGGCCCATTTAATACGTGACCATCCACTCATCGGAGCCAGGCTTTACGTGTGGCCTTGAGCACAATAATCATCACAAGGCCTTGAAGGTGAGGAGCCGAACAAACTTCTCAAAGTTATACGGAAAAGGCTAGAATAATATAGGGAAAGAGGGACGGCGATACGGCAACGTTTGAAATAGTGAAACTGGAGACCACTGGGTGGAAACTTCTAAATAATACCAACTGCCTCAAATATTTGGTTCACTAATTCAACTCTGCTGATTTATTTAACCGCTATAACCTGCGATCATAGTCACAAAAATGAGTTTTTTAACACGTCACAATTTTCGAAATATTTGATACACGTACCAGACAAAGACATTAAGACATATATTTAGAGTATTTTTTTAGTCAGGTATATAACTGCATTTTTTGCACTCACTAATTCAGTTATTTGGAGAATACGTTGTCGGAGGCTGTAACCTGCGAGCGAAAATTACAGGAACAAAAGTAACCAATTTGCGGTATGCAGTCTTTAGTAGCAGAAGGCATAAAGAACTCAAAAAACCCCCATTTTAAAGGATAAAAAAGAAAGCATGAAAGATGGCGCTTTTCTAAATTTAGAACAGACTGAAGCTATGCAAATCGGCGAAGAACATATCAATCAGAATAAAAACCAGGTAATACATGTTGTAAACCCGTGATGTTGAATTCCACTCACAGAGCCGGAGCAGTCGATGGACATTGCGAGCGAGCACTCGACTCTGGCGTAGAGCAGCGCCTCCAAATCCGCTATTTCGATACAATCCGCGCCAACGGAGGAAGCTAGGGAGCGAGGAGGAAGCAGAAGTGCTTGAGTTGCCCAGAGTACCTCGCGTATACTTATTCCATTCCTCTAATTCCGCTGTCAAATTCTGTCGAATTCCAGTTCGGACGCGGTATTTTCAGTGTCGCTGTCAATATCCACTGAATCGCTTGAGCTGAAACTGGAGTTTTCTGTCTCGGAGCTGTCGCTATCGAGCAGCGGAAGTAGTGCCGCGGGAGTTGCCCCGGTAGCCCATGTTGTCCCCCCATTACTGTCAAAACACTCGACACCGGCGGCGCCCTAAGCACGCACGTGTTAAAGGAAGTACGTCACTTCGAGTTCCGGTCCTCTCTGCCGATTTTGGCGAAGCAGACTTTCCTGCTCCATGGAGTGACTCCCGCTCCGAATCCACTCCGGGTCTCTCATTGGAACGCTCGACTCCCGCCCTCACTCGGCCATTGGAAGACACTTGCTCCAAAAGGAGCAGAAAAGCTTGCTGCGACTCCGCCATTGGAATTCAACATAAGATGGAAAGGTGGGGAAGTCTCTATCGGTGCATACTTGAAAAACTAGCGCGACCACGACCGATAACGCTCATGAAATGGACACAGGACGAGTGCAGAAAATCATAAACCATTACGTTTTTCTGAGATACACGATAATAAAAGAAGGCAGCTCTGCAGTAGAAACTTAGAATACAATTGTGCTAACAAAGATTAATAAACAAACACTCAAACATGATGAAAAACAAAGATTTTAGCCTCAGAACTATTATCCGCCTCTTTCCCGCGGTAAGCTACGGGTGCTACCGGTTGGCCATGCAATGATATGAAAGAACAAACTCCGGGAGATCGTATGCGTTTTGAAAGTCGAATTCATGCTAAGCAATTAGTGAATAGCTTCCTCAGGTTCATTTTTTTTTTGCTTTGGAAAAAGCGCTACGAGATGCATCAACATCACTGCGTATTGAGTATAGTTGTGGGCCTGCGACTACACTGACGCCTTAACGGTAGCTTGTTGGCTCACGTAAGGTCTGCACACACGTTAGACCACAGACGTCGGTTTTATTGAAATGAAGATAGCACCACCAGAAGCAGCCTTCGGTGCATTTCTTCGTGTCGTGGAACGATTTATGATAGCTTGCTAAGTCGTACATATATAATATATATTTCATTTTTATCAAAGCTGCTACCACAAATGACGTTGCGCCGACATGTCGACTGTACAAGGCGTTTTAATAGCGAAGCGGTTAGTCATATCATGAGAAGGGCTGTCGTACGGAGAAAACCTCGCCACGCCGTTGTCATAGCAACCGCCACAGCCGCGCATCACATGGCCTCGCCGCGCCTCGCTACCGTGACATCACGCCAAGCCGCGCGTGCGCCAAAGCCACGCCGCCGCGAAGCCTACGGAGGAGCCACCGCTCCTGACTACCACGACAGCTGGGGTGATGTCACGCGGATCCCCGGATGCGCCGCACAGCAGCTGTGTAGAGACCACGCCAAGCTTAAAACTGGTGTCGCCTAGCAGCCGCTCGATGATGAAGAGCCCTTCGTAGTGACGGTGACGATTGGATGTAGCGGCAATAAATAGTTTGCTTAGAAAATAAAGATTCGGGTGACTGCATGGGGCGGGGCAAAGTTTAATAAAATGAAGAAGCTTGCACTGGCCGCGCAGATTTGAAATATCGAAGCTGGTCGATACAATGGCCATATTGAGCTAAGAGAAATCCTAGTATAAATCAAGCTCAGACCTAGCATCAGCCATGTTTAGACATAGGCCCTTATTGACAATCCAACCTCATGCTTACCTCGAGTTTTCCTCATTGCTCTTAAGCCTTTATTGAGCTTGATGAACAAAATAGGCCAGCATTACTGAACCAACCTTGTTGTCTTTAACCCTGGTACCAATTTTAGGCCTTATAACGCATGTAGAGAGTACAGAAACTTGATGAAAACGTGAGGTAAGGCCTAGGTTGGTTTGTGAATACGGGCCCTAGACAAGTTCGAGCCTAGCAATTGCAATATTCAAGTTCAAGCCTAGGATCAGCCGAGTATAAGCCTTCCCTGCACGAATTATATTTAAATACGATGCACTTCTTAGCCAACGTCAGGCACTTTGACCATGTCTATCTATCTATCTATCTATCTATCTATCTATCTATCTATCTATCTATCTATCTATCTATCTATCTATCTATCTATCTATCTATCTATCTATCTATCTATCTATCGAATCGCCTACGTCTTGGCGCTCTCGTGGTCGTCTCCTTATCTTGGTATTGATATGGTCAGGGTTCTGCCCGTGGGACCGGCAAGCAGCCAGGCTTCAGGGGAGAAGTCGAGCAGAGAAGCAGGAGCTGATAACAGGAACGTTTGTTTACATGACTAATGGTAGCGTATTTTTACCTTACTGGTGGCAACGGGCTCTTATTACGTGGTGATGGTAGCGTGCTCTTGGAGCGTATCGAGGCTCGTGTTATAAGGACTTTCGCCTCCCCAGATTCTCTGTTGGGGAAACCCATTGAGTTCAGGAGAGTCCGATCAAGAAGTCGTCTTGATCTCCACCCCCAAAGGTTGTAAGGTCAATCACCGCCTCATTTCCAACCTAGGAGAAGAGGAAACTGTGCGACTTGCTCGTCCGGCTGCGATGGGAGGAGAACACAAGGCACGGTACGGCACCACCCAGCACAATGACAGGTTCAAGGAGTCGCACATTCTTCAAAATGGCCGTGTAGTCAGTTGCAGTTTTTCCTCTTCGCGACAGCCGCGCTGGTGCAGCTGACGGCTAGCTCACGGCCGGGTCAGTGTGGGAAGGCTGCCTGATGGAGGATCTCAGGCGCTCAGCAGATTGTCCAGTGCGTCTCACAGAACGTTGGCCAAAAGCAGCGCACAGGTGACCACTTCTGGGCAGCCTTGACTCCAAACAGCCCACTTCCAGGACATAAACCCGTCGTAGTCAGCCGGGAGTCCAAGGGTTTGACAAGGCGCGCTCACAGCTTTGAAGGGTTAAAAATGCGACCGGCTTGGTTTCTACGCATCAGGCGCGCTTCGGGAACGTTGACAATGAAGAAATCAGGGCGGACTTTGCCGAATCATTCCTACCATCCAAGCGGCTCCAAACCGTGAAGGTCGATACATTATATACCTAAACTGCCATAGTAGGACTTGAGGAACATCATTCGCAGGTCATAACACTAATAACGTCACTTCCCCTGTCGCACGTATATATTCTACCAGTCACCTGTGGCACACACCCACATACCGTGGGCCGTGGTATGCGCCGCGGGTGATTAACAGTGTGTATCAACCCAGAATTTAAACTTTTTAACGCGACAGCGTCAAGGAGCCCGTGCAGCAGGAAATGCGGCACCGGCGTTGGAGGCGTTGTCCATGAGTGAAATATCCCGATGGAAGCGAGGAATAAAAAAAAAGTCACAGTTTCGCCACTACGGCGAAGCAATGAATGCGATAGCAGGAAATTAGTTTGTCACACGAAGTTTGTCATACTTCCAACACGCCGCCGCAGCACAAAGAAGGACGCTCGAAAAAGACGCATAGGTATACAGAGGACAAGCGTGAACTAACAACTCTCGCCGTTGTTACGTGTTTGTATTTGAACAACGCGCTGCGTGTGTCCACAATGCAGAAGCCGACGCTGTTGTTGTTGCCTCTGATATGGCTCATACCCACTCAGGGGGGATTGGCCAAGGATTGATTATATGATTCTATGACTTTTAGACGCTGTTTGATACTTCTTTTTCTTTTAAACTGCGGCACGTGGAATGAGCCCTCTTCGTCTCCTGCCACGCGGTGGCGTCGGACGCTAAGTGTGCCCGGTGTTCTTTTTTTTTCTTCCGCATCATGAGTGGTACAGAAGGGAGCCACTTTTTCGTGCGCATCTGAAGGGCAGTTTTCAATTTGAAAGAAACCGTAAAAGCGTTGCGTGATAGAAAACACGCTCAAGCTATTCCGAGACCTGCGTACCGCGAGCGGCAAATGGTACATAGGAATAGCTCGCCGTTATATCGCTGGCACGAGCATGGCGTGTGGCTGTGAGCCAGGGGCTCAACCCTAGGAATTCTAATCGTGTAATTCCTCATATCTGTCTTGACATTGCTCCAGTGGTGTCTGTTATTGTAGGAAGTGTCCGCTATGGATACATTTGACGTGTTCAGAAACTGGTAATAAAGAAAAAAAATGGCGTGTGGCTGTGTTGGCTAGCGTAGCAGGCTGCGGAGCGAGGGGTCGCTGGTTTGAATCCCCGGTCAGTGTTTCGGAATTTTTTCCTACTGATTTATTTTTCTTTATGCCTTTTTTATATATACACATACATATACATATCCGGGACATGACGGCGTCGACAGACGGCGACGGCGAAAATCAGCCGAGAGTGTCCATATAATTGCTATCGCAATAAAAAATCACGCCATATCCACGAAGCGAATGATGATGAGTGGGCGAAGCTCGATCGTTTTCATCCATGGCAGAAAGAGAATGTGTGGTCTGGAACGCGCTCATACTTCATGGTCATCAGCGTCATCGTTATCACGTGTAGTGGGTACATTCCACTATACTGGAACGCGCTTATACTTCATCGTTATCGCGTGTAGTGGGTACATTCCACTATACTGCGTCATCGTCATCTTTATCACGTGGAGTGGGTACATTCCACTACACGTGGCTGCCTACCTACCTACCTACTACTACTACTGCTACAGAGAAGCGACAGACTCACACCCCAAGGAGCTTCGCCCCTAAAAAGTTACTAAGGCAGCTTTAGTGGTGTCGGCAGCATTCTTGGACTCTTGTTATTTTTCTTTTCTTTCTTCACCATTTCTTTCCTTTTCAATCTATTTCTTCAGGTTTCTTTGTCTCTGTGCATTTCTATTTCTTTCTTTCTCTACATTAAAAGTCTTTCTATTTCGCACTCCTTATATATCTTTCTTCCATTTGTTTGTCTTTCTTTTCTTATCCACCGCCCCCTCTATTTTATTCAATGCCAGTGCAAACGCTCGCCCCTCAATGGGAGCCGCCGGTTTGCCTTAGTTCAGGGAGTGGTCGTGATGCGACGCCACATGTAGGGTACGGCTGCTTGCGTCACACGTGCGTCCGAGCGCTTTCGCGCGGAGATGCGATAGACGCGTTTTCCCTCTTCAATATCATGCGTATGTCCAATGTGTTCCTTCGTGCTCCTTCTTTGTAGCTCGAAGCAATGCGGCCGCCACCTCACAGCGCTCGTGAGGCACCTCTTAAAGGCAGCGCATGCACTGCAGCGTCGCAGTGACGCGTCCCCATTGGTTGTCCGCATAGCGCGACGAACGGACACGCCTTATCTCAAAACACCGTGTCTCTTACAGAGCCAGCGTGACCGCCAACATAGTGAACACGAGGGATGCAAGACACCGCCCCACGGATCTGCACACAACTGAACAAAAAATTACTTCATATGATTTCCGTCGTGAGGCACTACATGTCGGGTGCTCCCCCATGAACGCAAAGCACACGCGACGGCTAGGCGATGAGTGAGAGTAGGAAAGGGCTAGAGGAGAGGGTGGTGAGCGGCTGCAACAGGCGCATTTGGCTGGCATTGATAAAATAGAGGAGGCGTTGTCTTATCTATTTCTCTCATTCTTTCTATGCTTGGCATTGCTGTCCCCATTCTAATTTCTCTCCTCCTCACCCTTGCTTCCTTTTCCCACCCCTTTGCAATACTATACAAGGCTATGCTAAGCTCTGCAAGTGTGCCTGGATAGCCAAAGGGTCACAACGCTCACATTTGGATTGTAGGTACGCGTGTTCGAGTCCCACCTAGCCAAACAAACTTTTATACCAAGAATTTTTGTGTTTATTAAGATGGGGAATCTTAAAGCTTTTCGTTGCGGAGGGTAGTGCGAACAGGGATTATCATCAGCATGAACTGGTACACCCCCGCTTCGTCCTCTTCAACTTATGCTTAGATCCCACAATACGTGCGCCGATTTGTACAGCATTGATTGCTATAACTATGACGGCCGAGTCTGTTACGTGATTAATAATCACGTAAAATCACGTAACAACCTAGTCAAGGGGCTAAAATCAAGTATCATCCCATAACAACTAGAGACGGGACTAAAATCAATGTAACGTTACGTAAGAACTAGCCACCTGACTAAAAACGTGCAACATCGCGTAACAGCTATAATGTGGCATGTTCCCGTTATAAACACCGTAAGAAAACATGTCACGTGACCAAAATCAAGTCATATCACGTAACAACTAGTCCCGTAACATGTTCCCGCCAAGAAAAACACGCAACAGCTAGTCACGTGAACAAAATAACATAACGCAACAGCTAGTCACGTGACGTATTCCTGCCATAAACACGTAACACCTAGTTATGTGAATAACTTCATCTAGCCTAATGTAACAGCTTATCACGTGACTAACACGTAACATCACATAAAGCTAGTCACGTGGCTAAAATCCACGTAATATCACGTAACAACTAGTGACGTGAGTAATACCACGTCGCATCACGTAAGCTAGTCAGGTGACAATGTTCCCCCCAAAAGCATGTTACACTTGGGTAGTGTGGCGAACCCGCCAAAATCTGAGAACAGCCAAGTCTTGCCAAACTTAGACCTACTAGCAAAAACTTAGCATCTCTAGCAAAAGGTTGGCATTACTAGCAAAACATAGCTAGGTCTAACACTAGCTCCGCTGTTGGTTCGAACCTGGCGCCACTAGTGCAAGCTGCTCACTTTCTTTGTTTCTCTCCATGGTCTCTTATTGATCCTATTCTGTCTCCCTCTCTCTGTACCCGTATTCTCGCGCGTAATAGACGTCAGACTCTGCCCAGGCGGCGCTGCGAAAAGCGCCGCCACCAGCGCTCTCATCGCCGCCCTGGCCATAACTGGGTAGTGCAAAGAGAGCCGTCCGCAAGCGAATGTGCATAGGCCACAATAGAACCCCCATCTCTCGTTGGTGTTGAGGCGCGGTTTCCAGAAAATCAAGGACCTGGAAAGCTTCTTCCGTCAATCCACCCTCGCTTAAGAGAAGTAGGAAGCTCATGAAAGCGAATTGCGTGTACAATGCAAAAGTTGTTTCAGTTATTTCGGCGTACTGCAACTCGCAAGCGCAAGCGAGCATCGCATGACATCGGGTTCGAGGCACTCCGACGTGCATTTTGCAACGCCTAAATGCGTTAAATTTGGGCATATACATAATGTCAAAGCGATGAAGTACGTACACGAGCAATGTTTCTTACGATAAGTCGGTACAAAGCTCGCTTTATCAGGCACGAATGGTGCCCGGCGATTTTCGCCTTTGGCAGTTGCATTCTCCATCCATATTTCGCTTCCTGTGCGTTGAACTGTTTTATTACACATCCTCGAATGTACTGTTGACGGTTGTCTTCCGTTTGTATATAGTGCAAATGGGGATACGTGCGTGTCCACTTTCTCGGTGTACAACGAAAGACAAAACCGTGGCCTCCGAGATAGCTCCGCGACAATCGCGGAGACCACGGGTAAGAAAATCAGACGGTGGTCACGACCAAAATTTTGCGATTTACTTGTGTGACGCACATGTTAGCATTTCCTAGTTAAAGCCGGAACTTTGAACCTTGAATGCGTACATGCGCGATGCTGTGTTAAGATTATGGGTGGTCTCGGAGTGCGCGATGTTTATCGCGCGCTTCACCAGTCTGCATTTAACTGCTGCACGGCGCGCACCGCGGTCTGACGCTCTGCTGAGCTTCAAATTCAAGGTTACGACGGTTCTACGTCAAGGCAACTCAAAACACTAACATGAGACCCACATTATCACACTTTCTCGTGCGACCGGCTGTAGAGAACGCGAGTAATTCGCTCACCCACCACGTTCGCAATTCGGCCCGTATCCAAAGCTCTCGCCGTTCTCCTTCGTGCAACAGCTACAGAAATCGGTAAAACAAGTCCTTTACGTCCGTGGCAATTCACAGCGCAACAGTAACTTCGACTGAAGCCTTTCTTCGTATAGCGCGGAGCTGTTGCGTCTGCTCTTGTTTTCGCCGTCGTTCTGGCACGCACTTCATGGCGGTTCGGTTGTGCGTCCGACTAGCGGAGATAAATTCGTAGCTCTTTTTCTGAGTGTTCAATGCGCCAACACACCAAACATTTGGGTTAATTGTTGTTTCCAACTCGCTAGTTGCACCCGGTTGCACAGCAAACTGTGCAAGAGAGCCGGACTCTGCACTACCCAAAACGGCTCCGACAGGTGGCGCTACGTGTCTGCAAAACTCCAGAGTCTGACGTCTATATTTATCGCTCGCAACGACGAACAAATCGGTGGACGTGTTCTGGGAGCGAAGAAGAGGACATAGAGAGCGCGCGCCGGTTCATGATGTTGATAATTTCTGTTCACCAGTCACGGACCAATACTCGGCTTAAACAGCTCCATTGTTCAGAAGAAAAAAAAAAGCACCACGCCTGCGCGGAAAGTACGGCACAGTCACAGCGAAAGTTGGAAGAGTGGCATTCGTGTTGCATTCTGATTTGTTGCTATCGCATTCATTGCATCGCCCCTGCGCTTTTATTGCGATAGCAGTTATATGGACACTCTAGTCTGCTTTTTGCCGTCGCCGTCGGCGTCATGCTCCCTATATGCATCATCATCAGCCTGTCTACGCCCACTGCAGGGCAAAGGCCTCTCCCATGTTTCGCCAATCAACCCAGTCCTGTGCTTTCTGCTGCCACGTTATACCTGCAAACATCTTAATCTCATCTGCCCACCTAATTTTCTCTCTCCCCCTCACGCGTTTGCCATCTCTTGGAATCCAGTCAGTTATCCTTTATGACCAGCGGTTATCCTGCCGACGTGCTACGTGCCCGGCCCATATCCATTTCTTCTTCTTGATTTCAACTATGATATCCTGAATCCCCACTCTACTCTCTTCTTGTCTCTTAAGGTTACACCTATCATTTTCCTTACCATCGCTCGCTGCGTCGTCCTCAGTTTAAGTTGAACCCTCTTTGTAAGTCTCCACGTTTCTGCTCCGTAGGTAAGTACCGGTAAGATGCAGCTGTTATATACCTTCCTCTTGAGGGATAGTGGTAGACTACCATTCATGATTTGATAATGCTTGCCGAATGAGCCCCCATCACATCCTTATTATTCTAGTTATTTCACTCTCATGGTTCGGCTCCGCGGTTACTACCTGTCCTAAGTAGACGTACTCCTCTACAACTTCCAGTGTCTCGCCACCTATCGCAAAGCGCTGTTCTCTGCCAAGATTGTTCCACATTACTTTAGTTTTATGCATATTAATTTTCAGACCTACTCTTCTACTTTCCGTATCCAGTTCAGTAATCATAAGCTGTAATTCCTCTCCCGCGTTACTCATCAATGCAATGTCATCAGCGAATCGCAGGTTACTGAGATACTCTCCATTAACTCTTATCCCTAGGTAGGTAGGTATAAACTTTATTAGATTCATGAAAGAATCATGTGAGGGGGGGGAAGTGGAAGCAGGAAGACGATGGGCCCTCGGGCCGCTCTAGATGGCCGGACACTTCTGTGCTTCGGCGACCCCTCTGGCCCAGCCCACTGTCCGGAGCTGTAACCCCGGTTGCGAGCTGCGCAGAGCAGCCTCCCATCGCTCCTGGTGTTCTGACCCTTGCCACGGGGGCTTGGGTTTGTTGGGGCAATTCACAAAGACGTGATTGAAGTCGGCTCTGGTGCTACGACACAGGTTGCAGTGAGGAGAGGTTTCGCCATGCGTAATAAGGGAGAGAAGAAAAGGAGTCGTGACTGTGGCCGTTTGAAGTCTGCGCCACAAAACCTGGTCACTTCTGGAAAGAGATCTTATCCCTAACTCTTCCCAATCGAGGGCCCTGAAAACCTCCTGTAAACACGCGGTGAATAGCATTGGAGAGATCGTGTCTCCCTGCCGCACGCCCTTCTTTATTGGGATTCTGTCGCTTTCTTTATGGAGGACCATAGTGCCTGTGGATCCGCTGTAGATTTCTTCCATTATGTTTATATAGGCTTCGTCGATGCCCTGATTCCGCAGTGCCTGCATGACTGCTGATGTCTCCACCGAATCAAATGCCTTCTCGTAATCTATGAAGGCTATGTATAGGGGTTGGTTGTTTTCCGCGCATTTCTCTATCACCTGATTGATAGTATGAATATGGTCTGTTGTTGAGAAGCCTGTACGAGAAGCCCTATATGTATATGTCTATATATATATGTATAAAAGCCACGAAGAAAAATAATTCAGAAAAATACTTTCCGCCGCGCGGAATCAGAACGGGCGACATCTCGCTCCGCAGCGCGCGACGCTAACCGCTACGCCACAAGAGCACACATGCTACTGCATACTAACGGCGCGCTATTTGTATACACCATTCGCCCCTGGCGTTACGGAGACCTCGGGGGGGGGGGGGGGATATCAGCGTGTTCTCTGCCTTACCAGCAGACCAGCGAGATGGCGCAAAGTTGCGCGCTCGGCGCCCCACTCATTGCGACGCCTTGGCTCCCCAACACCTCGACTTGCACGGGCGTAGTGGCCTTTGCCAGGGTGCGCGCGCGTGCGCTTATCTTGGGGTGGGGGGACGGGGCAGTTTGACGCCGTGTGCTTTCGCCGGGAAGATTGCGTTTAGGTTACAGAGCAGAGCGCATAAAGGTCACTTCGCTCGCTGCAGAGGCCCCGTTTCCGAAAGGACCGCGCTGTTCCAACACAGGGAACTAACAACTGTGACACTTGTTAGTTCGCGCTCGTCCTGTGTATACCTGTGCGTATGTTTCGTGTGTCCTTCGCGCTTGAGCAGTGCGCTCCAAGTTTCGATCTGCTTGCCGTTCTTCGCTTGAAATGCCAATGTGTTGCTAACGCATTCATTGCTTCGCCTTTGCGGCGAAATTGACTTTTTTTCATGTAACGGGACTCGCTACACGCATAACCACAGTCTTGTGCGCGCCGCGCCTGAGTTTATCCTCCAACTAACGTGGCCACCAAGGAGAAGCCTGGAATATTCGATGCTACATGTACACCCGTCGGCAAAATAAGTCGGGACGCGCGAGCGGCGACTGTAATAAGGATAAACTGCATCGCCGCGCCGTCTGACGTTCAGCGTCTAGTGTCGAGGAACCGCAGTGCGCGTGCGCATTCTTTCACACTCGCAGCCATGTCTTTTTACTCGCTTGCAAAACGCTAGCTGATTAGATGTAGCGTTATGCGGTACGGGTCGCTTTCTTTCTTCAGTCCGTCGCGCGCTCAATTCAACGGGGGGCACGGTTGACGTAAAGCCCCACGCTGCTCGCTTTACGCCATTAAAGATAACTTACTTTGCATCAGTGACAGAGCTTTGTCACATACAGCATTAGTTGCCTTCTGTGCATGTTCTTTTTGGTAAAAAAAAGCGTACCGTGTGGTACCGAAATCGAAGAGGCGTTCAGCTGAAAACAATTATTCAGATTACTCTAATAGGATGAGAACGTCCGGCAGCTACGTGATATCTGTCTGATAAAGGTAAAACAAACGGTGTACCCTTCACGCCAGTGTACCCTCGTCGAAATGAGCGAGTGACCGATTGAACAAAGACAGCGACTCCTACCGCATACCGCTACATGTAATCAGCTAGCCTTTGCAAGCGAGTAAAAAATTACACCATCTCCCGCTTAAGGGAACCATGTGTAGATGCGAAGCAGCGGGCGCTAACGCTTACAATGGCGGCGGCGTTGACGCTGGCGCTCATCGCAGCGTTGCGCAGGAGAGAAAACTGGGGAGGCGCAAAGCACGCAGTGATGGAGCGGTGTTTCCTACTGGAATATGCCAATCGCTGCTAATGGGCAATGAGAGACAGAAGACTCCGACTGGACATAGAGACCTGCATTCCGCTTTTAGTTAACGCGCACGCTGCGAATTTTTATTGTTCAACAACGCACTGGAGAAATCTCCCACCGGCACCACCTTGCAGGTCAAGATCCAGTGCCATATATACGGGGTGGCCGGTGAACGGTTGTGCAGCGCGAGCAGTCGGTTTTTTCAGCCAAGAAACTCGCTAGCAGACGCTGCCTGCGTCGGCGTCGCGGGGGTGAGAGAGGGGGGAAGAGGAGAGAGAGAGGGGGGGGGGACGCGCATGCGCAGTGGGAGTGGACGCCGCGGACAGGGATGCCTAGAGGAGAGAGGGGGGGGAGCGTAGGAGGGGAGAGCGGAGGGGAGGCGCATGCGCAGTGAGGGTGTGGGTGCCGCGGAGAAGGATTCCTAGAGGAGAGCGAGGGGGAGAGGAGTTTTTTTATTTCTATTTTTTTAAAGGGTTTGCGCATGCGCAGTAAGGGTGGTCACGCCGCACACCACCCCCACCACCGGATTAAGCTTCGCCATAAGATGCTTCACATCTAAAAGGCATGGCTGCGAGTGTGAAAGGATGCGCACGCGCTCTGCGATGTCTCGACACCGGACGGTCAACGTCAGACGGCGCGGCGATGCAGTGTTATCTGATTGCGGTCGCCGCTCGCGCGTCCCGACTTATTTGGCTGACGGGTGTACAAACGGCGACGCACATTAGTGCTGATGAGATTATTCGTCGTCCGACGACCGGGGATGGTGCTGGAAGCTATCACTGCACTGAGCGCGTCAGTTCTTTTCTTTCTAGGCACAAGTTCACCCGAATAAAAAATTACTGCCGATCCACGAAGTGAATGCTGATGATGGAGCAAAGCTCCTTGGAAGCCAGTCTACGTCACTTTAATTTACTAAATGTACCGCCATTGATCGATGCGCTAGCGCTGCACGCACTAAGTGCGAGCGTCTTGCGAGCAATGCAGCGCGCTGTACACGGCTTGTATGCGCGCTCTAGGTACGAGCGGCGCGGCGCCAGCGCAATACCTGCGCGCGGCCGGTATACGCGCTGCGTGCGCTCTGCGAACGGTTTACGCATGACATCGTGCGCTTGCGCGGAGAGGGGCTTCGGAGTGGCACCGCCGCAGCGTAACACCTGTGCGCGGTCGGTATGCGCTGCGTGCGCTCTACGAACGCTTCTGCAAACGACGTCATGACTAGAGGCCGGATTTTTAGGCACTAAAAAATCGCGTTTTAGGCATAAAAACAGGCAGGTAAAACACAGTTTTAGGCCCGCAAAATCATCAACATAGGCACAATAAATATTTACAAAAACTCAAATTTTCGAAGAAAGACGCGTGTGACTTGTGACAGGAAAGCAAACAAATGTAATAGTTTATGACGGCACAAAGGCGTCAATGGTTTAACATAGCCATGCTATTGTCCGTTCATACGCATGGTTTCCAGAACATGGTCTCTTCTTTTATTTTCCAGTATTGGTGAGTTAAGTGTCCGCTGTCGAATAAACACGCTCCTGGGTCTCTTTATTTTCAGCATGGCTGAGAAGGGCAGCCCAGGAACCAATAGCCAGACCGCTAAAAGGCAAGAAGGGTCTTTTAGCCTCGTATTGGACAGGTCTAATCGCGCAGGGTCGATTTATCCTCTCCCTGTGAACACCTTAAATGGCCCCTTACCAGGTTTGAGCATTTGGAGCTGGCAAGTGTAATGCATGTACTGGGCGCTAACAATCACGTACGCCAAGATTTGCAACGCTAGCGCCCCGGAAAGGGGTGAAATGTCAGACTAAACGCCGCTTGCCCTTGATCTAACGGGCGCGCGCACCAATATGTAGGAGGTGACGTACAACAAGCAATGGTCCTGCGTACGTCAGAGTAGTACGTGACACTGCGAGATTGAGGCGACATGTGTAATCTGTTGCTTCAATAGAAGAATGAAAATTATAGAAATATTAAAACATACAAACGGAATCTTTGTGCGTTTTTTATTTATTTTTTTACTTCGAATCGAGCGCGATGCGAGACTAAGCTGCCTCCATTTCCTTTGCGTCCGTGTTATCGCCTTTGCCGCGTCGTGTCGGCGCCAGCCCTGACAACGTTTGGCGTGTTTTTGATGCATCGTCCCGTACAGCAAGCAGTTCCAGCGGTGCGACGCGCTGTGTCGTGGTAAGGATACATCATCCATGCCAGCCTCTCCAAACGCATAGAGGGGATCCATCCCACAGAAACAGGCAGTACACTAGAGAGAACGCCGAAACGATACAACACCGCTTGTGTGCACGACCTGGCTCGGGCATTTCATGCGCACACAGTATAACCTTGCGTGCGCATGACGTGTTGATGCGTCTGCATCGTGTGATCTTCCGGCTCCGAGTTGCTCCAATACCGAAGAAGGCAGGGAAGAAATTTGGCTTGCGAGTGGCAAATGTTTCAAGCTTACCTACCAGCATCATGCTTTCGCGGCTCATAATGAACCAATTAAAAGGTTATTGCGGTACAAAGCTCTTCATTGGGCACGCAACAACTTCCAGTGTCTAGCTAATATTTCTTATGTGACCTGGGGAAGCGCCCTTTAAGAAGTAAATTACAAAAGAAACAAAAGCCAAGTGAACATCTAATTTTTTTAGCGGCACTCTACATTCCCCTGACGGCACTCCATGCATGGTTTCGCATTCGTTCTCCATCTTCCTGCTGCTGCACAGAGGCACCTCCCGTTTTCTGCCCCCCACCGCATCCAGGTCTTCAAGGAGGTGCTTGAATTCATTGGGAACACTGCACTGGAAAACCGGCTGTAAAAGCCGCCCGCCACGTTCTCGGCCACGGACGCCACTCTCCTCTTTTCTCCTCTCCTCTTGCCACCATTATTTTCTTCTCCCCATTGCACTGTATACGCTGGGACGTGCTCGCATTTAGGGTTGCAGAAATAGCGCCTTTTCCTCTCCTCCTCCTCCCCCTGCTCCAACCGCTCGCGCCATGTCAGTGCGGTGGGATAAAGTGGCCGGCGCGTCCCATTTCACTGCTGCTAGCAGTTGCTTACCGGAAGTTTGTTGAACCTAGAAAACTAGGTTGTGGCGCTCCATAAAGTTCCGAAATGTCAATTTTACCCGGTAACATGAATAACGGTCTAAAACTTTACTCGAAAGCAAAATTTGAGTTTAAATAGTGATCATATGTGCGCCGTTTTTTGAATATAGGCATTTATAGGCACATGGAAACATTTAGGCACAAACCCCGAAAATAGGCATTTATAGGCACTATAAAAACCTTCCTTAACCCCTCATTCGTGCTCATATATCAAAGAGGCACGATAGGAAGGCGAAGAACAAAAAAAATTACACCATCTCCCGCTAAAGGGAACCATGTGTAGATGTGAAGCAGCGGGCGCTAACGCTTACACTGGCGGTGGCGTTGACGCTGGCGCTATCGCAGCGTTGCGCAGGAGAGAAAAACTGAGGAGGCGCAAAGCACGCAGTGATGGAGCGGTGTTTCCTACTGGAACATGCCAATCGCTGCTAATGGGCAATGAGAGACAGAAGACTCCGACTGGACACAGAGACCCGCAGTCGGCTTTTAGTTAACGCGCACGCTGCGAATTTTTATTGTTCAACAACGCACAGGAGAAATCTCTCACCGGCACCACCTTGGAGGTCAAGATCCATTGCCATATATACGGGATGGACAATGAACGGTTGTGTAGCGCGAGCAGTCGGTTTTTTCAACCAAGAAACTCGCTAGCAGACGCTGCTTGCGTCGGCGTCGCGAGGCGAGAGAGGGGGGTAGCGTAGGAGAGGAGAGAGAGGGGGCGACGCGCATGCGCAGTGGGGGTGTGGACGCTGTGGGCAGGGATGCCTAGAGGAGAGAGGGGGGGAGCGTATTAGAGGAGAGAGAGGGGGGGGACGCGCATGCGCAGTGGGGAGCGCGGGAAGGGATGCCTAGAGGAGAGAGGGGGGAGCGTAGGAGGGGAGAGAGGAGGGGAGGCGCATGCGCAGTGAGGGTGTGGTTGCCGCGGGGAGGGATGCCTAGAGGAGAGAGAGGGGGAGAGGAGGTTTTTTATATTTTATTTTTTTGAAAAGGTTTGCGCATGCGCAGTAAGGGTGGTCACGCCGGCACACCACCACCACCACCACCACCACCACCACCACCACCGGATTAAGCTTCGCCATAAGATGCTTCACATCTAATAAGCATTTGCCTAAAACCCGGTCTCTAGTCATCACATTGATCGATACGCTTGCTGAGAGAGGGTTTCGGAGCGGCGCCGCGGCTATTCCGATGGGGACCTATACGACGACGACAGCGACAACGGACATCGTGCGAGCCTAAGGAGCTTCGCTCCTAAAAGTTTCGTCTTGAAGACGCCTTCTTCAAAGTCTCGACCACGTGACAAAAGCGTTATGTCAGGACAACGCCAATTGTGGTTGCAGTGCTGATATTATGCTGTTATATCAATGTCATAAATATTTCATAAGTATATTTTCGAATTCGGAAGCTATTTTCAAGCGCGCGCATCGGCCTACGACCGCTGCTTATGTATTTCTTGGCGATAAAACTGACGCTTCTGCTCCAAAGCGAGCGCCGACGTTACATCCGACAATGAGCTACCCTTACACGCTAGTGTGCTCGGCCTTCCTGGCAAGCACATGATATGCGCAAAGCTACTGAGTTTACACAAAGACGTCAATCCACCTCGTAATGCTTGGCTCAGAGCAAAAAACCAGGCATTGGCTCAAACTCTCTGAATGCATCGCATCGAATTGATTCCCAGAGTGCGTGGGTTATGTTGGGCTTTATTCGTTGTATTCGTCGAGATTTTCCACCCACCGAAAATGCCGCTATCGCTGGCGCTGAATTTTCTGTGACTTAGGCTTCATAACCCTATCACTTTGACGTTTCCAAGGTTTATTCTCGCCCTTCCTAAGCAGATATTGTAACGCGTGCTTATTTCTTTTATATTAGCATGATCGGGCTTCATCTACACATACCCATTATCACCACTCGCGGCCGGCCGCGCCGCAATGTTTGAAAACTTAAGGATTGTCTCAGGCCCATTGCTAAGATTGCGCGCTGGACACGACGACCCCGGTTTACTATGGCGAGAGCCCAGGATGCCTCGTCAAAAGGCAAATTTGACCGTCGGCGGCGACCGTCCAGCGGCGTCGGGGGGCGAGTGACGCAAGAAAGCCATCATCACGTGATGACGTCCCCATATGACGTCATCATCACGTCACAAATTTTGGCGTGACGCCATGTGACGTAACGCCACACGATGCCGTTTAGCGCCAACCTTTGGACGGTGAACAAAACCGCAGAGCGCGTGACCTCAAGCGCAGAATACGAAGAGGGCGCTTGGCAGTGGCACGTGAAGCCACGACTAGTGTTTCCTGCTCGCTCAAACGCCGACTGAGAAGAAAAACAAAATGGCTGTCGCCTTCGAGTCGTTTTAGGTGAATGCGCAGGGACCCTGTGAGTTTTCTTTTAGAGCGAAAGGGAGCACCAGCGTTAACGCTGGGATGTTCGATAGGCCGCCGCGTTTTACTGTCGAGCAGAAGGGTCGCCGCCCGGCGCTTGTGCTTTCGATTATCATTGTAGAGCGAGCGTTGATAGTGTCTTTTACTGGGTCATTAAAAGGCCCCTAAACCACACCGAGTTCAAAGGGGAGACCGTAGTTTCTCTCTCGCCGTAACTGCCCTTCCTACAAGCGCTAAATCCTCCTCGCCCATTATTCTTATAAAACACGTAGAATGTCAGCACTAAGCGTTGAGCCAGTCACCATTTCGTGCTCTTCGACTACACGCTGCTATCTCCGCTTGCGCAGTCGAAGACACAGAAAACGAAGTGAAATCTGTTTATCGTGCACGATAGTCATGCAAGACGATGGAGAATGGGCATGCGACTGCATGGCAAAATAGGGTAGGCGACGAATCGCAACCGATATCTCTCGTATGCCGACCAATGGAGAGCTTATTTCATCCTGACGTCACGCGAACACTGCTGGCGTCACAAATTGTGCCGCAAAGACGGGAAACGCCGGGAGAGAATAACGCGCTCGTTCTTCATATTTTTAGAGGTAGTTTAGGTGCCCTTACCGACTGCGTTCTGCTTCCTTCACAATCGCAAGCACGTCACAATGCAAACGGGATTGTGAAGCATAAATCTCGGGGGCTGCCACTGCGATGTCCTTGCAGACAGGCCAAATAGTTTTTAGGGGCGAAGCTCCTTAGGGTGTGGGTCGTTCCCTCCTCCGTACATAGCACATAGTATGTAGCCAGCTCTAGTTTTAAGAATTGCTCACTAGATGGCGTTGTGTGTATATGTACTTGGAAACAGTATCACTAGATGGCGTTAGTGGTGTTCGTATAGTTGACGATTAAAGAGGATAGATGGCGCTGTTATAATTGGGATCGTCGGGCCGACGCGGTACTCGGAGTCGAGCACCGGAGGTGTACTCCATCGACCACCAGAGAAGAGGTAGTCAGCTCCACAGTGCTCTCGTGTGAGTCGCATGCAAAACCAGGGCAGCCGGTATCTGCGGAGCATGCGGCGGCTCCAGTAATCACGGCGGCACAACTTATAGCCAAGGAAGCGTGGCTTTCACAACTCACAGCAGCGTTCTGTGGCGATGCATGCGGAGGCGAGGCGTTGCGTCGAGCACTGGTGTGGACTTCGGCGTCTGAGTAGGTGGAATCGTCTTGCTCTGTCGTGGAACGCGAACTGGCGTTGTCGCTGAGGCGGCGAGCGCCCGGAACACAAGTCGGCGACGCTAGTGCCCAGCTCACGATCGAACACCGGCAATGTAATGGGGGAATCACGGTTACCCGAATGATCCCTCCGAGTTTCGCCCACTCACCATCATTCAATTCGTGGATATGCTGCGATTTTCGTTCCTGCTTACAGACTAAGAAACAGAAAAGCACCACACATAGAAGTCAAACAATGAGGTGTTCGCTTGTGTATTTCAGAATGCTTGCGGACTTTCCCTACACTTTATCCGAAAAAAATTATCCGAAAGACGAGTAATGGAGCCCAATAGCCGCGCGCGATGAACGGATAGACTGTTGAGGAGTAACCACAGAGGGATGCGTGCCGTGTGCAAACCAGTTAGTCTCCAAAGGGATGAACCGCGCGCATACAAGGGGATGAATACCGTTGTCGAGGGAACTAACCGTCCCACCGTCCTGCTCGCTCATGGGCCAGTCAGGTCAGTCTTCTGGTTTGTTTTTGTGGTGCCGGTGGTGGCGCGTTGGGCCGCGCTCGGAGGGTTCGAAGATCTAGGAACTACGATAACTACGCTGCGGTGCTTTAGAAGATATGCACGTATGCGTGGATGAGCGTGTGCATGGTGCTGCTTTTACGTTTCGCAGCACCTATGAAGTCAGCAGCTGGTCTCGACACGTGGTGACGCCGTCGAAGCCGTGCTGCATATCTCTGGCGTAGTCAAGGCACTGCGGCACTGCGTCGCCACCGGCTGGGAATGGCGGCCGAGAATACAGTAGGCCTAACGGATGCATGATTTCAATCAGACTCTGTGAAGAAATCGGCGCTGCATTCTTTCACAAGTAAGTGATCATAATTTATTCTGCCCTACCTATAGACGTCAGACTCTGGAGTTTTGCAGACACGTCGCGCCACCTGTCGGAGCAGTTTTGGGTAGTGCAAAGTCCGGCTCCCTTGCACAGTTTGCTGTGCAACCAGGTGCAACTAGCGAGTTGTAAACAACGATTAACCTAAGTATTTGGTGTGTTTGCGCATTGAACACTCAGGAAAAGAGCTACAAATTTCTCTGCGCTAGTCGGACGCGCAACCGAACCGACCGAACCGCCATGAAGTGCGTGCCAGAACGACGGCGAAAACAAGAGCAGACGCAACAGCTCCGCGCGCTACGAAGAAAGGCCTCAGTCGACGCTACTGTTGCGTTGTGAATTGCCACGGACGTAAAGGACTTCAAGTTTTATTGATTTGCGTAGCTGTTGCACGAAGCAGAAAGGCGAGAGCTCCGCATACGGGCCGTCGAGAACGTTGGGCAATCGAATTACTCGCGTTCTCCACAGCCGGTCGCATGAGAAAGTGTGATAATGTGTGTCTCATGTTAGTGTTTTGAGTAGCCTTGACGTAGAACCATGGTAACCTTGACTATGAAGCTCAGCAGAGCCTCACACCGCGGTTTGCGCCGTGCAGCAGTTAAATGCAGACTAGCGAAGCGCGCGATTAACATCGCGCACTCCGCGACCACCCATAATCTTAAACACAGCATCGCGTACGTAAGCATTGAAGGTTCAAAGTTCTGACATTAACTAGCAAATGCTAACACGTGCATCATACAAGTAAAGTAAATCGCAAAACTTTGGTCGTGACCACCATCCGGTTTTTCTTGCCCGTGGTCTCCGCGATTGCCGGAGCTATCTCGGAGGCCACGGTTTTGCTTTTCGTTGTACACCGAGAAAGTGAACACGCACGTATCGCCATTTGCAGTATATACAAACGGAAGACAACCGTCAACAACACATTCGAGGATGCGTAATAAAACAGTTCAACGCACAGGAAGCGAGAGATGGATGGAGAATGCAACTCCAAAGGCGAAAATCACCGGGGCCATTCATGCCTGATAAAGCGAGCATTGTACCACTGATCGTAAGAAACATTGCTCGTGTACGTACTTTATCGCTTTGACATTATGTATATGCCCAAATTCAACGCATTTAGGCGTTACAGAAAGCACGTCGGAGTTCCTCAAACTCATGTGATGAATGTCATGCGATGCGCGCTTGGGCTTGCGAGTTGCAGCACGCCTAAATAACTGCAACATCTTTTGCATAGTAGCTGCAGTTCCCTTTGATGAGTTTCCTATTCTGAAGCGAGGGTGGATTGACCGAAGAAGCTTTCCAGGTCCTTGATTTTCAGGAAACCGCGCCTCAACATCGCACATTCGCTTGTGAACGGCTCTCTTTGCACTACCCAGTTATGGCCAGGGCGGCGATGAGAGCGCTGGTGGCGGCGTTTTTCGCAGCGCCGCCTGGGCAGAGTCTGACGTCTATCGCATGCGTGAAACGCATCGCGCTTTTAAATGTGAAGCATTTCTTAGCGAACTTCGGCGTCTTTGAGCGTATCTATCTATCTAGATATCTATCTATCTAGCCGCCTACGACTTTGTGCTCTCCTGGCCGTATCGTTAACGGGATTTATACGAAATTTGGTATGGCATAATATGAATGTATGACGAACGTAAACGGCTGGTCATATCAGGAAAATCATGACTAACTTGTCATGAAAAGTATGATTTACATGCCACGCTCATGGCGCGCTCGCGGCCGTTTCATTAGCTTGATATACACCAAATTTGGGATTGAGTGACGTGACTCTATGAAGAACATAAATGGCAGCTGGTAATACGCAAATAATGACGTGCATGTCATGAACAACATGATTTACATGCCACGCTCATGGCGCGCTCGCGGCCGTTTCCTTAGCTTGAGATACACCAAATTTGGTATTGATTGACATGACTGTATGACGAACATAAATGACAACTGGTAATAAGGAAATCATGACATGTCACGAGCGACATGACTTACATTCCACGCTCATGGCGCGCTCGCAGCCGTTTCGTTTGCTTGATATGCACCATATTTGGTATTGAGTGGCATGACTGTATAGCGAACATAAGTGGCAGGTGGTAACATGAAAATCTTGGCATGCGTGTCATCTACAACGCTATTTACATGCCACGCTCACGGTGCGATTGCGTCCAGTTCGCTTGCTTGATATACACCAAAATTGGTATTGCGGGACCTGACTGTATGACGAACATAAATGACAGGTCCTAACATGTCAAACATGACACGCAAATTATGTAAAGCATGATTTGCTCCTTCCTGGCTGCTTCGCATTACATCGATTCCCACAGTGCGTGAGATCTGCCGGCTTCTTTTTTTTTTTTTTGGCAACGGGCTCGATCGTGTTGTATATCGCGCGCACGAAATGCCCCACGAAGGTCGGCTTGGGTGTGAGCTCGCCTGCGCTTTGTGGCTGCCTGGAAATCGGCCGCGATTGCCGGCGGCCGCCGGACGCTAGCTCATCGAGTGTTCGCCGCGGTGATGAGCTGCGGGTTCGCGATAATTGGGCAGAGGCCTAGCCGCCGCGGTGCGACTCGTCCAAAACGCATTTGCGGTTTCCGGCAACGATCTTGGTTGTATGTCGCGCGCTTGAAGTGCAGCCGGCAGCTGGTGGGGACTTTAGCTAGCCGACTTACGGTGTGCTTCGGAACTGTGTCGAAATTGGTCGCCATTACCGTTGGCTTCCCCGTGACTCGGTCGCAAGCAGCTTGGCCTCGGCGCCGTTCTGGCGGTGGTCCCGGCGGCGGCCTCGCGTTCGCTCGCTGTACTCTGCCGCTCGCTCGAGGAACTAAGTGGAAATTTATCGCCATTACGGTCGTCTTCCTCGGCGCTCGCTCTGGAAGCAGCTTTGCGTTCGTGGCGGCGGCCCCGCGTTCGCTCGCTGTACTCTGCCGCTCGCTGCTCTTAAGCAGCTCGACGGCGGCCCTGCGTTCGCTCGCTCTTCTGTTCGAGGTTCGCTGGCGGCAGAAGCTCCGCGTTCGGCCCCGCGTTTGCTTGCTCGAGCAATACGATGTCGCTCGCAGAGAACTCGCCCACTCTTTGGCGGCAAGGCGATTCGCGGCGCCTCGGCGTGATGGCTGCGGCTGTTACGCTATGTGGCTCGAAATGTGTCTTTGATGATGTATGACATCACGGTGAAATTATTTGCATGCCATATTTTAGACGTCTGTTTTTACTTACACCTTGTACGTATTTGCCATGTGCGTGCATCTTCGCACTCTCTATCACGAATGACTAATTATTTGCCATCTTTTTGTGCAGCGGTTTTCCACAACGTGCACGCGCTGGTGCGTGCAGTGACAGTTATCTGTCGCTTCCGTTGGAGCAGCTTCACAAAGAGGCTGTACGAGATATGACAACGCGGCTGGACCTGTATTTGACATTTCATAGTGAATTCACCGAAAGAATGCAGAAACTTTATATTGTTACGTGAAGGCACACAGGGAAACAAGGCGTATTTACAGTATATTTACAGTACGCCAAGCGTAAGCCAAGATGGAGAAGAGCGCGCGCCACACACCAAAATCACATCGTCTTACTCGGTGCCTATCTTGCTGCTTTAGCGTGCGATAGTCTTATAACATAACCCTCGGGTGCTAAGCACCGTCTCCGTGATTTCTATAGTGTTGCAGAGCGGTAGAGTTTAAGGCGGGATACATGAACAATGTCTGTAGACACTGAAGCGGAGGCAGATGAAGACTCGATCGGAGCTATCGCGTAGGTGACATCGGTCACCTGGCGCAATACGCGGTAGGGTCCCGAGTATCGACAAAGAAGCTTTTCAGAGAGTCCAACGCGCCGTGTCGGAGTCCACAACAGCACAAGGGAACCCGGAGTAGAGGAAACTTCGCGATGATGTGCGTCGTAACGCTGCATCTGGTAATCTTGCCATGCTAAAAAGGCGCTCACGGGCGACTTCTCGTGCTTTGCGAGCTCTGGTGATAGCGTCACGGGCGTATTCAGTCGCCGAATTGACAGCTGCCGGAAAGATGGTGTCGAAAGGTAAAGTTGGGTCGCGGCCAAACAAAAGGTAGAGTGGAGAAAAACCAGCAGTATCGTGGCGTGAGGAATTGTAGGCAAATGTAACAAAGGGTAGTGCAACGTCCCAGTCTTGGTGGTCGGAGGAGACATACATGGATAGCATATTGTTAAAGTCCACTTGAATCGTTAAAATCCGCTTGAATCGTTCAGTCAATCCAGTAGTTTGCGGGCGGTAGGCCGTCGTAAATTTATGTTTTCGTCTCGCAGGATCGAAGCAGGTCGTCAATCACTCGGGAAAGATAATAGCGCCCACGGTCTGTGAGTAGTTGGAGTGGGGCGCCATGATGGAGAATGACGTTGTGCAAGAGAAAATCGGCAATATCCATGGCACAGCTGGTTGTTAGAGCCCGTGTAATGGCGTACCGGGTTGTGTGGTCCGTCGCGACAGCTATCCACTTGTTCCCAGAAGTAGACGCCGGGAAAGGGCCTAGGAGGTCAAGACCAATTCGGAAGAAGGGGTCAAAGGGAACGCCAAGTGGCTGCTGGAGTCCGGCAGGACTCATAGAAGGTGTTTTCCGGCGTTGACACTGGTCACATGCGGCGACGCAGCGGCGGACGGAGCGATAAAGACCGGGCCAGTAAAATCGACGCTGCACACGGTCGTACGTCCGAGAAAGTCCAAGGTGACCGGCAGTGGGGCCGTCATGCAGCTGGCCGATAACGCTCGCACGAAGGTGGGAAGGTACCACAAGGAGCAGTTCGCGTCCATTTGTGTAGACGTTGTAACGGTACAACGTGCCGTCCTTAAGGACGAACAATCGACTAGACGGATCAGGCGTCGTAGAATGCAGCCTCTCAATAATGTCACGTAAGACGTGACATTATTGGAAAGAAAATAGCGCCCACGGTTGCGCTGTTCGTCACGGATGTTGCTTAAAGCGAAGAGAGAGAACACACATGGGGGAACGTCATGCAAAGTCTCAGGTGGTTCCACTGGATGACGGGACAGGCAGTCAGCGTCATGGTGTAAGCGGCCAGATTTGTAAGACACCGAGTAGTTATATTCTTGGAGCCGTAGTGCCCAGCGACCAAGACGCCCACTCGGGTCCTTCAAAGACGAGAGCCAGCAGAGGGCGTCGGTGATCGGTTGTGACGGTGAAATGTCGACCATGTAAGTAGGGCCGAAATTTGCCAACCGCCCAAACTAGAGCAAGACATTCCCGCTCGGTGGTTGAGTAGTTCCGCTCGGCCGCAGAGAGGAGACGGCTGGCATAGGCGATAACGCGGGCGCACCCGCTTTGATGCTGGACCAGAACTGCACCGATTCCGTAGTCGTTGCGGACTTCTGTTGGGGCGGAAATGTCGAAATGGGCCAGAATAGGGGGTGGTGTTGTGAGCAACGCGATGAGATTAGCGAACGCCGTAGCCTGCGCAGCGCCCCAGGAGAATGAGACATCTTTCTTCAGTAAGTCTGTGAGAGCACGGGCGACATCCGCGAAATTGTTTACAAAACGTCGAAAATAGGAACAGACACCTAAAAAGCTGCGGACTTCCTGAGTGCAGGTCGGGACTGGGAAGTTCTGCACGGCTCGAACTTTATCAGGATCAGGGCGTACGCCAGAGGAGTCGACAAGATGGCCCAACGTGGTTACTTGCTGGCGTCCGAAGTGGCACTTTGATGAGTTCAATTGGAGACCAGCCGTGCGAAAAACAGAAAGGATGGAGGAAATGCGGTCAAGGTGTGTTTCAAAGGTCGGGGAAAATACAATGATGCCGTCAAGGTAACACAGGCAAATTGACCATTTGAACCCGCGCAAGAGAGTGTCCATCATTCGCTCGAAGGTGGCTGGAGCGTTGCATAACCCGAAGGGCATGACCTTAAACTTGTAAAGACCATCTGGAGTCACAAAAGCGGTCTTCTCGCGGTCCATGTCGTCGACAGCAATTTGCCAGTACCCTGATCGAAGGTCGATGGAGGAAAAATACTTAGCGCCGCAAAAGCAATCCAGGGCGTCGTCAATGCGCGTTAGCGGGTAGACGTCTTTTTTAGTGATCTTCTTCAGATGTCGGTAGTCGACACAGAATCGCCAACTGTTGTCCTTCTTCTTGACAAGAACAACAGGGGGAAGCCCATGGACTACAAGATGGCTCAATTATGTCTTTGGCGAGCATCTTGTCGACTTCGTTTTGAATTATCTGACGCTCAGCTGGAAAGACGCGCTACGGTCGTCGATGGACCGGAGAGGCATCGCCGGTGTTAATGCGGTGCTTCACAGCGCTGGTTTGACCTAGCGGTCGGTCACAAAAGTCAAATACGTTCCCGTATGATTCAAGGACGCGAATGAGCGCGTCAGCTTGATGCGGCGAAAGGTCTGGCGCGATCATTTTTCCCACTGCAGGAGACAGACTAGCCGGCGAATACCGGGCTTCCGTGTAGTTGGAGCCACCAACATCACGGGTGGACAAAGCTCAGATGGCACAGTCGTCAGAGGGCGTCAACGTGGCGAGGGCTATTCCACGCGAGAGAAGTTGCGGAGACAGAGCAAAGTTCAGCACAGGAATGCAAGCGCGGTTGTCACGTAACGGAATATTAGTGTGCGGGAAAAGTAACGCTCTGAGTCAAAAGGTACGGATGTGATGGGCGCGAGCACGTAGTAGCCATCAGGTACAGGTGGCGACGGCGTTACGGCGATGCAGGTAACTGTTTGCGGTGACAAGCGCACATGTTCGGCAGAGCACAGACGACCTTGGGGTGGACTGGGTGGATCAATCGGACACGGCAGGTAAAGTTGCACAGTAGCAGCTGAACAGTCAATGAGGGCAAAGTGGGCGGACAAAAAATCAAGGCCGAAGATGATGACATCATTGGTGCAGTGAGTGAGGAAGGGGAAGAGAACAGATGTCTGATGGCCGGCAATAGGTAACGCGTGCTGTGTAGACACCAATGACGGTAGCAGTACCACCGTCAGCGACACGAACAGTGCGTGAAGGGGCTGGGAGTAAGGACTTTCTTTAAGTGGTCACGAATGCGCGAGCTCATAACAGATATATGAGCGCCAGTGTCAACTAAAGCTTTAACAGATAAACCATCCACTTGTACATCGATCAGGTTCTGATTGGTCGGGATCGTCAACAGAGGAATTGGAGGGCAAGTCGTAGCAGCAGCGTCACCTCCAGGAGCTGCACCCGTTCAGTTTCCCGAAGGAAAGCGTCGGGTGATGGACCGGGACGGGGAGCTTGGTGGCGGAGGAGACCGGGAAAATCTACGTCGTGGTGAAGGCGAGCGACTGTACTGGGCGGTAATTAGATGAGTCGTCGCGGCGTGGTGGTTCTTGGCCAGAAGTACGGGCTGATGTGTGAAGGTTGTAGTAGCTTGGGCTTGTCCGAGATGGCGAGGTCCACGTGCTTCGAGAATGACGCGAAATGTGTCCAACTCGTTCGCATCGAAATCAAACCGGCCTGTCATCCGGCGTCCTCCACGCATTTGGATCCTGGTTACGCGTCGCAGGGCGGCGGTAGTGCTGAAAAGGGTTCAAGGTAGGCGGACTGACAGCGTCGGGACGGTGCACAGAACCGATCGTCTGAAGGCCCGCGTTGGCCAGTTCTTGGCACACAACGGTCTGTATGAGTGATATGGTCGGCTGAGGATCACTCGGCGCCAGGGCCCTTCAAGTGTGCGGGTGATATGGCTTCAATTTCGCGTGGAACGATTCTGGTAATGTCAGCGGAGTGTGGATAGGGCTGCTTCTCGATACGGAGGTCCGCACAAGTTGACGTCGCAACAGTGTTAGGAAGACGGGCGAAGTGGTGGGCACTGCGACGGTTTTTCGCCTCTTCAAAACCTCGGCACTCCGAGATAAGCACCTTGGACAGTCGAACAGCCTTTATACACAAGGAGGTTAGCGCATTGTCTGCGACGCCCTTGAGCACATGCGCCACCTTGTCGCCTTCGGCCATGGTGGCGTCAACTTTACGGCAAAGGGTAAAGACATCTTGAATATATGCCAGGTAAGACTCCGTCGATCTCTGAACCCGCGCACCAAGTTCCTTCTCAGCGGCCCGCTTGCAGCCATCAGACCTACTTCTTTTTTTCTATTTATTTGTTTCTCTTTATTTCTCCAATTTCTTTCTTTTTCGGTCTTGTTCTGTGTTTTAACACGAAAGTGTTTTATGCCGGGGTCCACCAAGACTTGACTGACGTATTTCCGTCACGGATGTGACGTTCTTAAAATTTACATGAACAGAATATAAAGAAAGAAACCAGAAGAAAAAGTTTGACAAATTTGGGCGAACCCGGAGACGAACGCGTGACCTCTCGGTCCGCGGCGTTAGAAACCGGGCGCTCAACTGACTCCGCCACAACCGCATTTGCGAAGAGCTCTTCAGACGCACCTTATATATCTCACACTCCTTCACCATGTACCTGAGCTCTTGGTTTGTTGGGGCGGTGCCGCCACCTACGAGCGCAGAAGAGAAGTACTGCTTTATGAGACCAGCGAGCACCGACAGAGAACGCTTCTCGAGACCTGCACTACGCGCCTCGATGCCAGCATTCGAAAGGACGCTCGCATCAATGCGCCCTACCAACGCCACCTAGGTAGCGCTGGCCCTACTGAGCGCAGTGGAGCGTGGCCTCCGCCATGAGCTCCGATGTTCGTGAAGTTAATTTCGGAGGCCACGAACAGAGGCTGTGATTGCGAAGCGCTATACGCGCTGATCTGACACGGTGACGACGCGGTGACGACGCGGTTACGCGCTTTGTCTTTCACGTTGTGCTAACGTGTGCAGCTTCCATATGCATCCAACGGTGTTTCTCCGCCGTCTACTGATACGAGCAATACGAGTGCGATGACACCGACTACGAGAACTGCTGCATTAAGCGCCACCGAAAGACAACGGCGTCGAAGGGCGAATGTCGCGCAAGTTACTTTGGTGCAGCGAGGGACACGCCATGGGGGGGAGCGGGAGGCCTGCGCGCGTTCACGGCTCAAGCTGAGAAATCTTCCTCTCGCGTTTGCGAAGTTGAGCGCATCGTGACCAAACTGGTTGTCTTACACAAACCGAAGCAGTACCGAAATGATCGTACTTTCGCCGAAGCGACCCGCCAGCCGGACGCTGCTCGCTAATACGACGCCGCATGCCAAGCACATCTTCTGGACTGTCGCCAACCCTAAACCATGCACCCTTCGCTGCAGCGGACCATGATTTCACAAAACGATATAGTGAAAACCCGTTCCACGGTTTGCGAACGCCTGTGGCTTCATGTGTGATTTGCGCGATGCTCCGGTGCGCGCAATGCAGTCACTCCAGCAAATGTATCCCGGTCGCGAGTCGTTGGTTGTGATGGAGGTGTCACCACGCGCCAACATGGGTGCATCAACGTTTAAGGGTGCTGTAGCCACTAAACACCAACAGATATTATATATCAATGTGCAATAAACATTCAGCTACTTCAGTGAAGACATGTTTCACTTTCGTGTGTTATACCGATTCCTATATCAGAGGGATCAACCACCATTTTTTTTCTATCAGTTCTTGGTGTCTGTTTCTTTCTTTCTCTCTCGTTCCACCTCTTTCTCTGTCCTTCTATCTTCATAGGTATTTACTAACTTTATTAATCTCTGGACGAAGAAAACAAAGCGCTGACTAAAGTAAAAATTTATCCTTGAAAAGACCTTTCGGCTCGCGCACGGGAGCCTTGTTCTCAATGGAGCATGCAAGTTCGCTTATGCGGGTTCGATCCCGGCTGCGGCGGTCTCATTTCGATGGAGGCGAAATGGTAGAGGCCCGTGTACTGTGCGATGTCAATGCACGTTAAAGAACACCAGCAGGTCAAAATTTCCGGAGCCCTCCACTACGGCGTCTCTCATAATTATACCGTGGTTTTGGGACGTTAAACCCCACATATTATTAAGTTCGCTTATCTATAAGGTCGTCTAATCACATGTGTGAGGCAATGCGCGTACATCGGCGGAAGATTACAACAGCTCCTGTTTAGCGTGTGCGCAGTGGTGTCAAAAACATATTCCAGATGAAGCCGCGGAAAGAGCTTCTTTTTCCTTGGCAATGACGGAAGCATGTTCCCAGTCGTTTACATGGCTCGTGGAGACAACATGTTCGGCGAGGGCATCTGACGTCACGTTTTTCTTTTTTCACGTCATTACGCTGCTCGCGTAACCTTCTCTTGAAATTCCCGCTCTCACCGATATAAACACGTGCGTAATCTGCGCGTGGGATTCTGTAGACGACACCTAGGAACTGCTCCCGCTCTAGCTTGTCCTTGACGAAGTCAAGGACAAGTGAGGCTGTTCATCCTCTTGACGTACAGCCGCTCGGCATTCGTGAGGCTGTTCACAGCTCCATCGTGAACATGCTCCTTTGAGAACAACGCTCCTGTATGGGAGCCGAACGTCTTTTTAGGAATATGCTTTTTCTTTGGTCGGCGCTGTGTTTTCTTCGTCCATGTCCTTCCCCGTTCAGGCGAGATTCCGCCAAACACTCGACTTCACTTTATTTCTCTCTATTTTTAGGAGCGAAGCTCCTCATGGCGAGAACTGGCCGGTTGTCGAGCGGCGTCGGGCGTCGATCGTCAACCGTCTTCTGTACCCCGTAGTGTTCCCTTATCGTACAATAGATGGCGCTGTCCCATAGAGATGCATGCAAACTGCAGTTGGGTGACGATACACTAGATGGAGCTGTACGCATTCCATTTCTCGTCTCGTTTCCGAGAGGGCGCTGGTCCCATAGACATGCGTACAATATGGCGGTTGGGTGAAGGTACGCTAGATGGACGTTGGCGGTGCAGCTGCTCTCTGGTTTTAGAGGCGCCCTAACCCTCTCCTCTCCTACGCTTCCCCCTCTCTCCTACGGTTCCCCCCCCTCTCTCTCGCCTCGCGACACCGACGCAGGCAGCGTCTGCTAGCGAGTTTCTTGATTGAAAAAACTGACTGCTCGCGCTGCACAACCGTTCACTGAACACCCCGTATATATAGGCACTGGATTTTGACCTCCAAGGTAGCGCCTGTGTGAGATTTCTCCTGTGCGTGATTAAACAATAAAAATTCACAGCGTACATGTAAAATTAAAGTGAGCTGCAAGTCGCCATGACTTTCATCGACCCTTTAGTATAAACGCGCCCGATCTCACGTCGTTGGTGATGTACTGGGCAGAATTCACGGAAGATACACAGTTTACCGATGAACCTCCGGAGCTTCGCCCACTCATCATCATTCGCTCCGTGGATATGCTGTGAATTTTTAAATGCGAATGCATTTCATAGTCGGGCTATGTCAGGCATCCGGCGTTGTCCGGCGTTGTCCAGCGTTGTCCAACGTTGTCCGCGGAGGAGGAGGAGGAGGACAGGTTGAGGAGGTAAGCGCCGGCAGGTGTTAGGATGTGAAGCATCTTATTCGGTGGTGGTGGTGGGCGGCGTGACCACCCATACTGCGCATGCGCAAGCCCTTTAAAAAAAATATAAATAAAAAACCTCCTCTCTCCCCTCTCTCCTCTAGGCATCCCTCCCCGCGGCAACCGCACCCCTCACTGCGCATGCGCCCTCCCCTCCTCTCTCCCCCTCCTACGCTCCCCCCTCTCTCCTCTAGGCATCCCCTCCCCGCACTCCCCACTGCGCATGCGCGTCCCCCCCTCTCTCCTCTAATACGCTCCCCCTCCCTCCTCTAGGCATCCCTGCCCGCAGCGTCCACACCCCCCACTGCGCATGCGCGTCCCCCCCTCTCTCTCTCCTCTCCTACGCTACCCCCCTCTCTCTCGCCTCGCGACGCCGACGCAGGCAGCGTCTGCTAGCGAGTTTCTTGGTTGAAAAAAACCGACTGCTCGCGCTGCACAACCGTTCACTGTCCATCCCGTATATATGGCAATGGATCTTGACCTCCAAGGTGGTGCCGGTGGGAGATTTCTCCTGTGCGTTGTTGAACAATAAAAATTCGCAGCGTGCGCGTTAACTAAAAGCCGACTGCGGGTCTCTGTGTCCAGTCGGAGTCTTCTGTCTCTCATAGCCCATTAGCAGCGATTGGCATGTTCCAGTAGGAAACACCGCTCCATCGCTGCGTGCTTTACGCATCTCCAGTTTTAAATGCGAATGCATTTCAAGTGCGTGAGGGCGCTCGCATCGCGGGAGCTCGGCGGAGCTATATATGAAAAAAAATTAAAAAAAAATTAAAAAAAGGAAAAAAGAACAAAAAAGAAGAAAAAAGTAAATAAAAAAAGAAGAAAAAAACAGAACAAAAAGCAAAAAAAAAAACAGGCGCTGCGCCGTGCTCCCGACCGGGCTGCAGAAATTAGGCGCCTTTTTCCTTCTTCGAACCACAACCACAATATATAAATGGAGTGAAGCGCGCGCGAAATGCATTCGCATTTCCCTCACGATTTCCCTTCGGGGGAGGTGGGGGAATTTTTTTCTTTCGCTTTCTCTGTATCACTTTCTTTTTTGCTCAATCATTTTCTATTTCTTTCTCTTTCACGTATTTCACGTGCCCTACTTCGCCGACCAGCGTTGTTATTTAATGCTGGCGCCTGCTCTAATCGGTCTTTGGGCTTGCCCGATTCCTAATAATATAAATATCTTGGGTTTAACGTCCCAAAACCACCATATGATTATAAGAGATGCCGTAGTGGAGGGCTCCAGAAATTTTGCCCATCTGGTGTTCTTTAACGTGCACTGACATCGCAAAGTACACGGGCCTCTACCATTTCGCCTCCATCGAAATGCGACCGCCACGGCCGGGCCGCGACCTTCGGGTCAGCAGCCGAGCACCCAAACCGCTATACCACCGCAGCGGACTTGCCCGATTCTTGTGGCGCATACCCACCCTGTGGTTTTCTGTGGACACCAAAGTTTCATGCGGCCGGCTTGAACGGCTCCGCTGCTAATAGTAATGGTAATAATGATCATATTATTTAGTCACAATAATAATATTAATAATAATATTGGCATTTATATTAATAATAATAGATATATTATTATTATTATTATTATTATTATTATTATTATTATTATTATTATTATTATTATTATAATGAGCAGAACAACAAGAAGAAACGTTCCTACTCACTCATAGCAGGAAATTTGCCTGAGGAAGCGTTCTTCACTATATTCGGCGCCTTTAGGTTGGCCGGTTGTGCCTGTAGTCCACTTCACAAATGTGCAGTCACCCGAGCCAAAGTTTTCGTCTTCGTTCAGTATTTCGTCGTTTCGGCTGAATTCTGAGACGTCGTCGAAGCCGAATCTTTTCTCGCCTACAGCAAATGCCTTTCTGCCGGAAAATAAAAACGCCAGGACGAGAATGGGGCTAAGTAGTAAACTAGAAGAGAGTATATTTAAACATATTTACTTCCGAAGAGTTCCGCTCTGGTCAAACAGTTAGTCATGCGTTGGCACACAGAGAATGACAGGTTTGCGTGGTACTCAAAGTTAGCGCCTCAACATTTTACAGAACAGCATTTGAGAACTACACGATCAAAGAATGCGATACCACACTTGATTATTTGATTGATTGATTGATTGATTGATTGATTTAATGATTGATTGATTCATTCATTCATTCAGTCGTTCGTTCGTTCGTTCAGTCAGTCGTCATGGTATTACGTACTTTGACAACAAAAATGCTTTTGTAAGGAGAGCTACATTGGCCGTACACTCGCTGTTTCGCTGTGGCTGGTGGCCACACCGAGAGCCGAGCCCTTGCCTAGTAACTGCTGCAGTAGGCAGCACCGCTTGCCGCGCCATCTGGCATGACTTCAGAGGAGAAGCCGGTGAAACCGCCTTGCAACAACAAAGTAGGAGCCGGCGTTGCATCGTATATATAGAAGGAGCGGCTTGGCGGGATTCGTCGGCAGATGTGGAAAGTGAGACGGAGAGAGTGAAAGAAGCCAGGCTTCGTCGTCGGAACGAAGCCAAGAGGAGGCAGCGAGCCGAGGAGACGGAGGAAGAACGAGCCGCACGCCTCTAAAAGCGTAACCGTACGGAGAAACAAGCTAAAGAATAAGATTAACCGTACCTCTCGCTACGCACACCCAGGCGTGATTGAGTTAAGCCTCCGCCAATTTTTTTTTAGAAGACTGACATTTTGGCCGCGTTTGCGTTTGGGCAGCTCATACATTTCAGCCACTTCGTACAGTTCAAAACTTGCAGACGCCGCGATCGGCCAATCGTCGACTAACTGTTCTGCGCCGACGCATCGTTAGCGGCATGTCAACACGACGGAGAACCATGGTTGCTGGAAGTCTCTCAATTACTGAAGTGTCAAGCATTCCTTGACGAACCGAATGTATAGTTTGGCCGCGTCTCTCTTGACTTTCATGTCTTGAGGTCA
>JALIZH010015655.1:0-62605 GCA_030522465.1 Rhipicephalus appendiculatus
TGGCCGCCGTCGTATGGGCATCGTTGCTTCTGTCACGGTTTACTGCATATGTAGCGGTAGTTTAAAGGTTGGCTGTATAATGCATGCTCTCTACCCGCGTTTTTTTTTTTCTTTTGCATAGTATTTCTGTTGCCCAAAATCGAGTTTACGTATGAATGTTTAGCTGCAGCCTATATTTACCGCAGATATAGTTGAATGTAACGTGTAAACGTGATAAAGAAGGTATACGCGCGCAAGCATGGACACAACACAGCACGCCCACCTTTTATCATGAATATGCAGTAATTGGAGGAACCTTCGGATATCGTAATCTCTAATTACAGGAATAATTTGAACTCGTGATTTTCATTGTGGCAATAAGGCCACACTGGTGCACTTGCGCTATCCACCAACATTGCCCATATAGCTTTACCCTAATATGCCAGAATGCGCCGGATTACCCATCCTATACTTAAAGGAAAGTAGTGTAAACTTAAGGGCTCGTTTTCTTTGTTAGACACAATATTAATGAGAACTAACAGCATCATTGTCTGTTAGTTCTCATTAATATTCCATCCTATACTTACTAATATACGCTAAACCGCCTGCGTTCATCTATATTACAGCTGTGTACCGTGTACGCAACTAAGAGAGGCAGCATGCAGGATAGTCATCTGAAATGCTGAGATTCGCATCAGCACATTCCAAAGTTTCAATTTGAAGGTCGCGGGTTCGATCCCGGCCGCGGCGGTCGCATTTCGATGGAGGCGAAATGGTTGAGGCCCGTGTTTTGTGCGATGTCAGTGCACGTTAAAGAACACCAGATGGTCAAAATTTTCCGGAGCCCTCCACTACGGCGTCTCTCATAATCGTATCGTGGTTTTGAGACGTAAAACCGCAGATAATGTTATTATTACTAAAGTTTCAATTTGAAGGTAAAGTGCGTGTGTTATGACGTGTACGTGGTAAAACACGCACGTGCGCACCATACATACATACATACATACATACATACATACATACATACATACATACATACATACATACATACATACATACATACATACATACATACATACATACATACATACATACATACATACATACATACATACATACATACATACATACATACATACATACATACATACATACATAGTGCATACATTCCACGAGCATACTCGCAGCGCTCATACGCCTTTGACTCATTTACATATTAATTTGAATACTCTCAATGCCATTTGCGGCGTTACAGAGGAGTGGTGTTACAAGTTTTCAAATGGCAGTCTTTTTAATGAGAACTAACAGACAATGAAACTAGTGCAGTCACTCCTTTCTCGTCAGATCCTCATTACTAGAAAACATGAGTATTCCATGATAAAGTTCTCATTAACATTGTGTTTAACAAAGCAAACGAGCCCTTAAGTTCACACTTCTTTCCTTAATGGCAGTCTTGAATGACGCATGATCAGGGTTGCTGGCGATGAAGGCAGGGAGATGATTCCATTCAGATGAAGTCTTCGGCACGTAGGAGTGGAAGTACATGTCGGTAGGGCATAATGGCACCTGAACCTTGACGTTATGGTCGACGCGAGATGAAACGTAAGAAGGTGGCGAGAACAATATGCGTTTTATTTCAGTACTCATAAAGAAGGAGGAGGAGGAGGAAAAAGAAAAGCGGAAAGACAGGGAGTTCTCAGCCAGTTCTCAGACCGGCTGGCTACCCTGTGCTGGGGAAAGGGGTAAGGGGAATAAAAGATGATAGAGATTTTGTGAAAGAGGCATAGGCAGGACTGCTTCCTTCTGTTAGAAAGGTTAGGGAGGTGTAAAAAAGCTTTTATTGAAGGGACACTGGCAGTACGGGGGTAATTAGCAACAATGAAAGGAGCTGAGCGATTTTGCATGGCTTCTAGTGCGTTAATAATTGTACAGGAATGAGAATCCCAGATTGAACAGACGTACTACTTCAGATCTGAATAGTGTTTTATAAACAATAACTTTCAATGAAACAGGAGCTAATGCAAGGTTACTACGCAAGAAGCCGAGAGTGCGGTTCGCATGGTTAATCACATAGTTAATGTGAGTATTCCATGATAAATTATTATCTACGTGAACACGTATGTATTTATAAGTATTGACAGATGACAACTGAAAATTAGTAATTCAATAAACAGGGTTAGTACAGTCACTCCTTCTGTCGCATAAAAACAGTCGTTTAACGTCTTCGATAGTGAAAACTGTTTATTTGGGTAAACAGGAACGAGAAAAAAAAGGCGCTTTGAAACTGCTTCGGAAGGGACACAGAGGCTGGGCAGCGTTAAGAGAAAACCCAGCCTATCGTTCTGGCCCTCTGATTGCAACTGCCCGGGTCCGTCTTTGCGCTCCTGTTCGCGCCCCAAAAGGGGAGCCCGTTCTCCCTCCCTCTCCCCCGAGTCGCCGCCCCTCGGTGCCATAAATCTGTCAATGCGACACATTCGTTAGCTATAGAGCACTGAGCTGGTGTTGCCGCAGTCGTCGCCTCTGCTGACCTTGAGAGAAACAGTGGCGACTACGGAGGGAGGAAAGGAGAGGGGGGAAAGGAAACGCAAAGTTACAACACCTTCCTCGGGAGATCCTCCTTCATTACTTTGCATTTGTTAATATTCAATTTCATGGACTAGAGTGAACACCAAGAAGTAATGTTATCAAGATCAGATTAAAGTTATACTCTAACAGTATGCTGTAACATAAAAAAATAGCATGTCTTAACGCCACGAAAAGGTTGAGGATTGAGGGAAACTGATTCACGCCAAATACTCTAACAGTATACTGTAACATAAAAAAATAGCATATCTTAACGCCACGAAAATGTTGAGGATTGCGGGAAACTGATTCACGCCAACAAAAATAATGCACCGTGTTCGTTTCTGTGTCAAGCCAATTAGGTATCGCTACTTCTCGTCGTCGTCTTAAGAAATGGTGGAGCCTACATGCAATTATACGTTCATTCCCCGAAGTGCGCGCTCGATCTAAACGAGACCTCGGCCTTTGCACTTAAACGAGTGTAGTGCGCCAAAGCCACCATCCAGTAAGCGCGAAGCCGCATTTCAGCGTAAGTAACGGCGATTTCCATTCCAAGCACCCACGCACAGCGATTAGCTGCCGCAAGAAAAAAGTGGCTCGCACGGGGTAAGCGGGTGTTACGGTGCAGTCGCGTATATCTGACTGCTATAAAGCATAATTTGCTTATTTCTCTATGACGAGAGGGCGCACATGATTGTATTAGCGATATACACTTATACAGACAAGGAGAGAAGAGAGAGAGGGCACGTTCTACGAACAACAGGCTTTCTTTCCTCTTACGTTCTCTATAATCGACCGCAGGCTTAATTGGCCGGCCATATACGGCTATATACGGCCGTATACGGCCACATAGTCGGTGTGCCCTATTTGCATTTCGTAGTGCGTGTCGCCAATTCTTCGCACTGTTGCTTCGTGCACGTGCAAGTATGCCACTTGAGAATGTGAAGCACTGAAGATATGGCGGTGATTTACTGGCCTTTTTTTGAACAAGATGCCCACAGCCTCTCTATGGTTCAATTCACAGAATACAGCAACCGTATGTATATACATGAAATCACGCAAGTTTGGGCTTGTTGGTATGCCATTTCCGTAACTAGCGGACACGCGAGACAAGGGACAAATGGCAACCGATGAATACAGGCGCTAACTTCCAAGAGATTTATTTCCAATGCGTCACAATCATATCGTGACGCATTGCCTGAGCAAACGCAGGGCTTTTCATCAACCCCATAAGTATGAGTGTGATGCTTTGAAAATAAATGTGTCGGAAGTTAGCGCCGGTTTTCGTCGGTCGTCACTTGTTTCTGTTTCTCGTCTTGTGCATGCGCTAGATACTGAAACGTATGTACACCCGCTCCCAAAAGTTTACGGAACGCGGGCTCCACTGAAAATGCGAATTTCTGCTTTGTTAGTGCACGGCGCATCTAACCTAGCAAGTAGCTGCGTAGGTCGCAAGGACTACTACAAGCTGAAACATCTGTCTGGGGGCTATGTTCAAAGACAAAGCGGAAATATATCATTTTCGGAAATTTCGTGTTCCGAAAACTTTTGAGGGCGGGGGGTACATGCGCAGCTGATATATACGGCACTGAAGCGTGCAAGCGAGCAACGAATGCCACCACAGCAAAACTGTACAGCGAAGGTCACGTCCTCGCGCACATGCTCTCGAATTTATTCAGAAAGAAAATTCTTCCTCCTAAATAAACAAAATATAAGCAAAAATATTATCAACGAAAAACATATTGTAGACTTGTCAACGTATGATGTCGTACGAGATGTAATTTCGCTCGTTTAAGCCATAAATGTCCAATGCTGTTGCGAGGAAATAAATTACCTCCCAACCACTCCGTACAGATGGTTATAACCTGCGGAGCTGAAACGTGCGGTTCCGGTGTTCATCACTGGATGAATCCTGACGGTTCATAAAAGTCCTTATGACTTTATATATTAAAATTTTTAATCCTGACGTTTCATAAAAGAGTGTTCATAAAATTATTGTTAACACTTGTTCAGAAATCTTAATGGGTGTTCGCCGCCCGTGTGTTCACCCCTTCATTCTTATTGGACCAGTGGTGAGTGATGGGATCCGAACTATTTCCGTGGCACGTACCTTTTTACCCGCGGACCACTTCTTCATTTTCAGTGGACCAGTGGTGTGCAGTGGAGCTTGCTCAATTTCTGCAGCTCACACACGCTAGGAGTTGAGAGAGAGAGAGAGAACCCTTTATTTAAAGGCAGAGACTTTAGCTGGCATGTGTAAATCGCTGACTTGCTACTCCGCGTGGGGAAGGGGAGTGGAGAGAAAAAGACGGGAGGGGGGAGGCGCGAAAAATAAAGTAAAAAATGTTAAAATAGAAAAGAATTAGAGTAGCTTGCACTGGCGACGCAATGCTAGAAAAACAGCAGAGCGGATGAGCCTAGGTAGGCCTGACTTTTGACGTTTTGCTAAGTTTTGCAAATATTTTCTTTCTTTCTTTCTTCCTCTACTTCTTTCGTTTTCTCTCTCCTCTCTGTTTCTTGTGCGTTTCATTGTCTCTATTTCTATTTCTTTCTCTCTCTCTCTGTCTTTCTTTCTTTCTTTCTTTCTTTCTTTCTTTCTTTCTTTCTTTCTTTCTTTCTTTCTTTCTTTCTTTCTTTCTTTCTTTCTTTCTTTCTTTCTTTCTGTCTTTCTTTCTTTCTCTCTCTTTCTTCCCTTTCTCTCCTTATCTCTGTGTATTTCTCGATTCCACTTTCTTTCTATATCTTTCTATCGCTCTCTATTTCTTCCTGTCTCTTTCGTTGATCATCTCTTTCTCCCCCTTCCTTGTCTTTCTGCCTTTCGTTCTCTCTATTGCTCTCTTTCTCTTTCTTTTTATGCTATGCTTTACTCTCTCTCTCCTTCTCCTCACCCTCACTTTCCTTTCCCACCCACTCGATATATCATACTATACATGGCTATGCTAAGTTCTGCTAGCTTGCTGGATAGCCGAGTGGTCAAGACGATCGCCTGCGGGTCGTGGGTACGCGGGTTGGAATCTCGCCGCGCGAAGAAATCTTTTCCCCTAGAATTTCTTTCTTTCTGTATCTTTATTTCTCTTTCTTTCTCTTTTTCTTGCTCTCGCTCTCTCTGTGCTCGTTGTCTCACCCATGAGAGTTATTGCATGCCTCGCCGAAGAAATCGGCACACGTGTTCTGAGAGCGAAGCAGATGGAGAAAACGATGACGATAAAAAAGAGAGCTCGTGCCGGTTCATGATGATGATAATTGATGAGCTCACGGGCTAAGCTGTTTAAGGCGGTCGTTAGTCAGTGAGCTCATCATGAGCTCAGGGACCAACGGCCGCCTTAAACAGCTTCATTGTTAAAAATCAAACTGGAGTTTTCTGGCTCGTGCGTGGTGACGTGTCCTGGTAGAGAAGATCTTAGGCCCTTAGCCTGCCTCACGCAACTCAGACGTGCGATGATATTTCAATTCACATATTTGGATAATATTGGTCAGCGTGACAAATTTAGTTGTACCTTGCCTACACGCTAGGAGTTTTTGACCACACAACACGAACTAATTTTGGTTTCGCCTAGGCATATACAGCTTAGCTGTAAAGAAATTAAGCTATTATGAATATGTACCAACTTGCAGCGCTCTTTCCTGTTCATGTTGTTTCTTCCTACCGTTGTCGCGCTGTAACAACGATATAACTATGATGAACCAACTCGCCCAAAATCAAGCTCTTGTTGTAGCAATTTGCACGCTGCAGCGCTATGTCCATAGGTCGGCAAAACTTGTGGAGTTCACTCAGACTCACTCATGAAATATATTTTGCGCTCAGGGCTCACTCAGACTCAGACTCACCAAACTTTTCCTGAGCCGGACTCACTCGGACTCACACTCACCAAAATTTTCTTCGACCGGACTCACTTGGACTCAAACTCACCACTACATAACTCACCTGTACTCACTCAGACTCACGGCTCGATCTGCCTCTGAGTGAGTCCGAGTGAGTCGACTGATGAGTCCGTTAGTCTAGAATTATCTTTTCGACCGTGGTGTCAATGCTCTTTAACACCAATATCTCACGTAATTGGGCTCTTTTTTGGTGCCTTTTGATATGTTACTTCGATACGAGTTTATGAGGGCTCGCAAACCAGTAAGGTCATTTTTCGTGAAAGAGATGACAGATATATTTATTTAGAACTTCCCTAGAAAAGTTAACGGGGTGGGGGGTCAAGGCACCCCCCTACGTAATTAGCGCCCCTGATCAATAAATATTGAAATGATTTATGAACGACACTGCTTTGGAATATGTGTGAGTAGACCTGAGTAAAACCGTGGATCCTGGCAAGGCTGATAGTAATGCTGAAGATGAGTAGATAGGATCATAGGTCGGCAAAAGAAGGCGTAACTCACTCAGACTCACTCAAGAAATATATCTTGCGCTTTGGACTCACTCGTATTCAGACTCACCAAAATTTTCCTGAGCCGAACTCACTCGGACTCACACTCACGAAAATTTTCTTCAACCGGACTCACTCGGACTCAAACTCACCAAAATTTTACTCACCCGGACTCACTCAGACTCAGACTCACGGCTCGATCTGAGTCTGAGTGAGTCCGAGTGAGTCGACTCATGAGTGAGTTCGCCGAGCTATGGCTATGCCATAGTTGCGCACTGTTCCCGTCATGTGCCCCTGTTTCCCCAACATGGCACTCGGGCGAGTTTTTCGCGAGAACGTCAGCTCTCACAATGCTCCGCGCGCTTCTCGCTGCGAGAGACTATACTCGTGCCGCTTGCCCGCGTCATTTGTATTTCACCCCTCGCATGTCGAGGTCATTTCACGGTGCCTGCCTTTAGCGCCACCACGCATGACTGCGCGCCTCACGGATAATGACTTGTGTTGAAGCGAGATCGAAGTCAAACCGACACGCCGGCCGCGAAGCGCTTTTCAACACTCACTCGCTTGCTCACGCCGACGGCCTGTATACACTATGCGTACCAATACACATGCCACCGTGGGAGCGACGACGACCTCGAATGCGTAGGCTCACATCGCCGTCAGTGAGAATCGAATTACGATGGAAATAATTTTCGCTCTCATGCTTTGCGTTCTTCCTATGTGTGTGTCTGTGTTTGCGCGTGCGTATGTTGGGTGTCTGTGTGTTGCAGGGGCGTAGCCAGAAAGTTTTTTCTGGGACGTGGTTCAACCACCCCTTATGTATGTTGGTGCATCTGTCTGCATGTGGGTGTATATATATATATGCATGCAAAATTGGAAAATTTTGGGGAGGAGAGGGGTTACTACGCCTATGCTACTACACCAGTGGCGGATCCCGAGGGGGGGGGAGGGGCGATCGCCTCCCCTCCCCCCAAAACCTATGTCAGCAACCCAACCCCATCTCTTCAGTGCCTGTTGTCCACCTCCTATCACCGATAAGGACAAATGAGGGGCACCACTGCGAGCACAAACTCACAGTATTTATGCTGTGAGGGGGGTTCTTAATGATAGTACCTATTAGAAGAAAAAAACAGTCAGGACACACACCGCCTCTTCGGTTTTAGTTCAAGCGCCCCCCCCCCCCCCCCCCTTCCCGTCTTGAAGAAAACAAACATGAATGGCTGAATCCGCCCCTGTACTATGCCAATGGAGCTATACTGTGGCTACGCCAGTGATGTGTTGTGTGCGCGCGTGTACACGCGGTTGTTCAGACGGACCACAGGTGGACGGACGATCGGGCAAAAAAGCAAATACAGGAATCAAGCTAATAGATATCTTGTGTGTCGCTGCATGAGATCTCAGCAAGCACACAGCGTTTATGTGTACGTGCAATGGCCCACGCTTTTGTGGCAGCCAGGTTTAAGTGAATATCATGAGTGCGGAGGGCTCGTTGTCAAAATCCCTCTGCCATTGATCGCATCTTGCCTCCGTGCAAAATTACTGAAGAGTAGTCAATATCAGCATCATGAGGGGGGGCGAGGGGGGCGCTCTCCCCCCTCCTTGCTCCACCAGGCTAAATTTCTGCTAGACATGTAGTGTGGTGCCCCAAATAACCTCGCTTAAATACAATGAGAAATATGTTGACAGCAATAATTTTGTTTTCTAGGCCTTCTTTCAATACAAGGTTACTTTGGTATTTTTAAACGAGAACCATTAATTTAAAAAAGCGAGTCATTGGTACTTTTCTCAAGGTCGTTAAATATCGTTTTCCGCAGTAATTCACCCATGTCTTCTAACTTTAGCGCTGAAAATAAGTTTCTGTATGAAACGTACGGCACGAAATTGCGTTCGTTAAATAAAAGTGAAGTCGGAAAGTTATGGCAGGTTACCAAGGGAGCGCTTAAGGGATATTTGTCAACAGTTTTATTTTATTTTTAGGCCATATTTAGTCCTCTAACAGTAGGAGCACCTTGTCTCGTTACTCCAGAGAAGCTATTTATTATTATTATCATTATTCAGTAACCTGGCCTTCATATTTCTAGTTATAGTCGATTTAGAGCCATCGATAGCACACGATAGGATCGGGGAATTTATTTTCCTGATCTGTAGCATCAGACACGGCTCTGCCCTTGGAAAGGTCAGCGGTGACCTTCAAGATTAATGGAGTTTACGAAGAAAACTTAACGAGGCCCACGCATCGGCGACGCTTATGCACGTCCCAGCATGCGTCAAGCGCAAACACTACACTGTATATCCGCTAGTCCCATCCGCGAGGAGAGGTCACTCGAAGCCAACGAACCGGGGTGGCCGAGCCAGCGACGCTCGCTGAGCTCTGGGCAGCGGCAGCGAGCGACGCTGGCAGGTGGCTGAGGGTGACCAGTGGGCCTCCCTTTCCCTGCGGCTCCTCCTAGGCTGCTGCTGTTGCTGGAGCTGCTGCTAATTACGCGGCCGAGACAATGCGTTGCCTTCGCGACGTCGCCGACAGTGGACGATGAAGGAGCTGTTCCGCGCTGTTCCATCTCGGGTCGCGTGCCGGCGACAGGAAGTGGGTGGACCCGTTCCTCCTCCGCGTTGCGTCCACTCTGCTTTTGAGTATAGCGTTGCTTCTTGTTTTCCATTGCTCCCCACCTGGCAACAATGTTTCTCTCATCACGATTCAATAACGTGCTGCAGTGTTACTATATTCGCGGACAACTTTTCTTGGCAATGAAGCGAAGGCTACGGGGCCTGATCGGGCGTATCCTACCTCTAATGAACGTAGTCCCGCAACTGTGTCCGTATTTTCTGCGTGATATATAATAAATACTCCTTTATTTTTCGTCATGTAGCTCATTCAGAAAGGATGCCGCTCACACCAGTGAGATATTTGCATTTTTTTTTACTTTATACGCTGCCACTTCTCGTTTATGCACGCGTGAGAATGTCGCGCCTTTTACGTGTGCCTCGAACGCTACGGGCCACGTCTACGTCGATATGAAACGCTGATTGCGCGCAGCCATCACTTTCCGCCATGCTTTCAACAGCGGTGCGAAACGCGTGCCATACCGGACTACCTCGCACTGGAGTACATGTTCAGAAGCTGCACTCCCGTAGCGTTCCCTTCATTGCTAAGAAAAGTTCTCCGCAAGTATAGTTGAGAACCCCACATGTCTGTCGTGCAGTGCTGCCGATAAGATTTCGTAATTTGTGCGACGTAGTCACAGTATCTGGTCTCACTCTTACGACTAGAAACTGTCAGGTTGAAGACTCGTACCGCAGCCGTAGCATAAGGAAAACACGCCATAATATAGCCAAGGCCAATGAGACAATGATCTCGTACGGAAGGTGAGGTGTATTGCAGATATGCTGGTGCCTTTAGCGAGGCCTTTGACTCGGCGTCCATATCAGCATATTTCGGAAACTAATCGCGCGTTCAGAAAATCAGTCAACAGTAACAAAATGTCGTGACGAAGCTACAAGGAAACCACAGGGGTTTTTCAGCAGGAAAGCTTCGCAGCTGGCGGAAAATTCGCCCTGGATCGCGATTCCAACACAGGCACGCCGGCCTAGAAAGGCGATAAGCCTGGCTTCTCACCCCGGACCAAGGCGACTATGGGTTTGCTTGAAGCTTTGTGCTAGAAAAATACGGCTGACATCCCCTGCCAACCTTTTCGTGCCAAGCATGCATTTGCTCTGGATGCATATTTATAAACCGACGCTAATGGTCAACTTACAAAGCGACGGTCATAGCGAACGAAAGCGACAAACGAAGGGTCTGGCGTGGTCTACATAGAGGGGGTCCAATCCCCAACGTCCCTTCACAGAAACAAAATCCAGATTACGCACCTGATATCCTACAAGAGATCACAATGGCTTGCGGTTTACAGCTTACATGCGCTAAAAATGAGACTGAAACTGGCGTCTTTCGCGCTTGCGCTATACATAGCGGCAACTACACCTCAAGTAAATTCTGAGTGGTCGTACTCAGCTTGCACAAAAGTATAATTGCAGCTTGCGAGTCACCGTGGGCACTAAGTGCTCCTTAACCCGCTTGCTGTAGTAACCATGCCGTCACTAAAACACCCCTAAACGCGCCATTCGTATGGCTCAAACGGAAGACTGTCATTGCGTTGAGCATTGCCGAAACCGTTCATCTGACTGCGACGTGACTGCCTCGGCATGAAACAGGAATGCACGGGTCATAGTTCACAAAAGGCTGAGACGCGCCCTTTCGACGGTCCAGCGTCCAAACACATCCGAAGACGCCCCGTCAGAAGGTTCCGTTGGGACCTTTCGTAGAACGAATCTCTTCACGGAAGAGCGATCACGGCTTCTTGACGGATACCGCATAGCATTTCGAATGTGAGGACCCCTCACAGAGGAAGAAACGAGATGGATCCTAGGGTGGGAGTAGAAATTTTATAGATAGCCATCATCGCCACTTCAGCGTTGAAGACTGACTCGCCGCTGCGGCTGATGCATCTTCCGGTCTGCCGACGCGCGTACGTGTCCCGGCATCTCCCGCTGTGGCACCAACGGGACTGAGACGAACAAGCCGCACCTTTGAAGCCGCAGCGGGCAAAGTATTGGGTGAGGTGTGAAGAACGAGGACCCTCGTAAGCGTTTGCCGTAAGTGGCAACGCCGGGTATACCGCCGACGTCGATCTGACCAGTGTTTCGTACTCCGGCACAACGTGCCGCGGCCTGACCCTCGCCCCTGTTCTTGTGAAGCCGGCAATGCCTAGGCCATCTCGCAAGCCTTTTCCTCTCCCCCCTCACCCCATCTTCTCCGCCCACTTATATCTGGCTGGAATGAAAGGCTTATTGAATTTTGAGCGCCCGCGCCCTCCTTTGATTCACTGCATGTAAACCTGCCCCGGGCGATGTGTATAATACCGCGCTGAACCATCCGTCAGCGCTCCGCGGCTTGTTTATCATGTACGCTGGCTTCGCGCTTGCACGGACGCAGTTATATGCAGTGGCTGCTAGGGTACAGCTGCGCTGTTTAATAGATGTTCGAGAGTATACGAAACGAGTTTTACGAATAGTTCCACACCATTACCGACACTCATTCTCTGTACGAAGTTCCTGTAATTTCTATTGCGCTGGCCACTAAGGCAAAACTTGGGCAGCAATCTTTACTACAGCGGGTGATCTATCTTGCTGCCACCTCTATCTTTCTCTCAGGGTGCTCTCCCTAGTTTTACAGGGCTAACAGCCGATTCACAGCAGGAAGACGAAAATGGCGCAGCAGCTGGCGCGATAAACACATGCTTGGCAGTGAAACCTATCAGCGCAATGTGGAACCATTAGAGCTGTGCACCGACGTGTCTGGTCCTGTACTTGATCTCGCATCAGCCATTACGAACCCCAATGTTTCTAAAGCTACTTAATGTGAGGGAGCTGTGCAATATGAGTAGCGGTTGTTTTTGTATACAGTGTCCTCGACGCGTTCATTGCATCAAGTAAACCTATTATAATTTTGGTCACGTACCTCTTACCGCGTGCCACACCTAAATCAAAATATTTGCATTATTGTATCACATTTTGGTGGTCCCAGAGGGATGGGCCTATATGTACGCACCGCCTTACCTTGTATGTCATCGTCATTCACCGCCCTTTTTCTTCCCAGTCCACCTTTCTTACTATCACTTTCTTTTTCTCTCTGCCTATGTTTTTCTGTCTTTTTACCTTTTTAAGGCTCGACGCCATCGCTTGGCCGCCATTTTTTGGGCTAACTGTTGCCTTCTTCATTTTTAGTGGACCATTCGTAAGTAGTGGGATTTATCCAGTTTCTGTGGCACATACCCTTTCATGATAATATTTTTCTGGTGATCATGGGCATTTTGCGGCCAGCTATAGCAACTTCGCTGTTAAAACGAAACAAGAACAAGAAACTAAAACCTAGGAAAACTTTCGCAAGCGATAAATTGAGAGCTTCGCCGTCTCTCTCAGCTAATTATGTGCTTGACGAGGGTGGTTCGTGCCTCGCAGTGAGCGTGAAAGCCAAAATGACGCTGACATTACGCATCCCGGAGGAAAGAACATGAAAGAACGCGTTTTAATTAGCCACGACGTGCTTGTATTTCAATAGCACCATGATTGTGCATGCAAGTTTAACATGTACTAAGCGGCTGGCCTCGAAGTCAGCCTGGACAAATGGTTCAAGTGAAAAATGCTCTCTGGAAGAGGCCGGCAAGGGCACCTATTTCCTTCTGCGCTCAGCCTCCTGGTTATTTTGCTTTATGGCACACTTCGAGGAAGCCCCGCCCGCATGGGCGCGACTAAGGTTTTCAAGAAGTATATAACGCACGGCCATTTGCAATGCACGCAACGCAAGCCCTTTTACTGTTCCACTCCCACGTTCGTAACTCACCTATGCACTGTGCAAAGCCTCCAACCGTTCACTTTATACAGACGGCAATACTTTTCTCGGGCAGCACGCTGTTTCTTCGCGCGCAACAGGCACAGCAGTATGCTCATTATAATTCTACGCTGTCTTCTTTTCCTTGTCAACCCGCAGTGCCCGTACAACCAACGTGATCTAGTGCAGCGGCCGTGCCAGAACTCATTCTAATACGTCTAAGCATGCATGCATGGGCACTTTACGGATGCTTTGGAAACTGTAGACTACAACTCTCTATCAACTGCTTTCTGACAACCGTCATAACAGCTTCGAATAAATTTTCTCATTTTATGTAGGAGGGCCAGAACTAGAGGGCATTCTCCTGTACTCCAGCACAAACACTGAATCATCGCAGACCACGCACTGTGTACTGATAGTCAAGCCACCACACCTACGCACTGATATTCAAGCCGGACTGGCTCGATTATGGCGAAAGCCTCAGACGCCTCATCCATAGAGTTTCCTAAAATTAACTAGAAGGGGACTCTGGCGCTGCGATCGTTCAGCCACCATGGGAATGATGGGTAGTACACAAATTCGTCTAGTCTTCGTACTTGCGGCTTCAAACGCACTTGTGGCTTTGTTTATTGTTGTGTTTTGGTTCTGTTCTTGTTAAAAGAATGGACCGTTGTGAACTTCGTGAGCCGATTTGAATTCGTGAGCCTAAAAAGGTGAAGGTGGTGAAGCGCAACTGCTAAAGCTTTGCTGAACTTCGTATTGCGGCAAAGCGGATTCAGGCCACACGGAGCCAAAAGAACGGAAGACTAGGCAAGACTAGGCAAATTTGTGTACTACCCATCATTCCCATACCGGCTGAAGCGCCGTGCGTTGCAGCTCCCATAGACACTCGCGCCCCAGAGTTCCCTCTAGTGTATTTATAGGAAACTCTACGGCCTCATCAACGCGCACCGTCGGCATGGCCGGTGCCCGCACGATCGAGTTATGCAAAAAAAAGAAACGCGATGACGTCACGTCATGACGTCATCATTTCGTCACAGGTCGCCAAAATTTGTGACGTCGTCATGACGTTACATCCCGTTACGTAACATGGTGACGTAATCACATATGACATCATCGCTTGGTCAAAGGTGGGCCGATCACGGAGGCAGTGCAAAACCATACGAGGTGCAAAAAGCTTACCATTCCTCCAATCACGGAGGCAGTGCAAAACCATACGAAGTGCAAAAAGCTTACCATTCCTCCAATCACGGAGGCAGTTCAAAACCATACGAGGTGCAAAAAGCTTTCCCACTCCTCCAATCACGGAGACAGTTCAAAACCATACCGAGGGTGCAAAAGCTTTACCACTCCTCCAATCACGGAGGCAGTGCAAAACCATACGAGGTGCAAAAGCTTACCACTCCTCCAATCACGGAGGCAGTGCAAAACCATACGAGGTGCAAAAAGCTTACCACTCCTTAATCACGGAGGCAGTGCAGAACCATACGAGGTGCAAAAAGCTTACCACTCCTCCAATCACGGAGGCAGTGCAAAACCATACGAGGTGCAAAAGCTTACCACTCCTCCAATCACGGAGGCAGTGCACAGTACACGGGCCTCTACCATTTCGCCTCCATCGAAATGCGACCGCCGCGGCCGGGATCGAACCCGCGACCTTCAGGTCAGCAGCCGAGCACCCTAACCGCTATACCACCGCGGCGGACATTATTAATCGAATCGATCAGAAAAAAAGAAGGTGGCTTTCGTCTTCCAGCCGTCCTTAGGCAAGTGTATGAGGGACCGTGTGACATTTTCAGCATTAGTCAAGCACATTTATTTTTAAGCATGGCTCATTTCAGGAGTATACTGTACATGTCTGGAAAGAAATGTAGGCCCAGATTAGGGCTGATAAGGTGTGGGCGGACCGGGAGGAGCGAAGCCCCCCGTGGGCGAAGTTCGCAGAGAGGAGGAAGGCAAGCGCACCCTTGACGCCTCCAGGCTTTTTTTTCTTTTATTAATATGATATGAAAGGGATGTGGACGCACAAATAAGGCGCCGGCTACTCCTTAGCTCTTGAATGGATCGATCATATGACACAACAAATAAATACGCAAATAGTAGCACTTGACTGACCTCGCTCTGCGTATGTTGTTTCGCGACCATGATCTACCATGACGCCTGAATTAAAAAGAAGACAGCTCCACTAAAGGGAAACTTGAGAAGTAGCGAAACACCGGTGTTCTCCGTAGGGACACGTCAATAGCAATGAGAGGACAGCGTCATTTCATTGCTACAGACAGCGTCCAGCGTCCATCGCAGGAACAGAGCTTTTCCTGAGCCAAGGCGGCGCCGTCTTATGAGCCATTCGGAGAGGCGCTCTTGGCGTTGTCTCTCGCGTGCGAGCGCGCATTATCGTGAGCTTTTCCTGAGTGAACGCGCGTCGTCTTCTAGACGTGAAGCATCTTATGGCCGAGCTAAATCCGGTTTGCGGCGACATCCCTTACTGCGCATGCGCAAACCCTTTAAAAAAATATACATAGGCAAAAAAACCTCCTTTCCCCCCTCTCAGGCATCCCTCCCCGCGGCAACCACACCCCCACTGCGCATGCGCCCCTCCTCTCCTCCCCTACGCTCTCTCCTCTAGGCATCCCTGCCCGCGGGCGTCCACACTCCCACTGCGCATGCGCACCCTCCTCTCTCGCCTCGCGACGCCGACGCAGGAGACACCGTGACGGGCTACGACGACAGAAGACGCCGACAGCCCGAGCGTATAAGGTGCTTTGTCCCTAAAAGAGCTATTTTAATCGAGCTACCGATACATTAAAAAACGTCACGTTGCGACAAACATCGCTGACAAATGATCACGGACCAACGCATGGAAAATGAGGGGGGAGTGGCGTCCGAGGAGGTTGGCTTGTGGAGGCTAGGTGCGCTCCCTCCTACCTTTTTAGCTCCTCCATGCGCATATCTATGCAAATGATTATACATTCCAAAATGGCGGCGCAGAAGGACGGAAAGGAATATGCTTGGAAATCATCAGGCGCCTTTAATTTGCCATAAGTTTACTTGCTTGTTTCGGAGTCTGTTTGCACTATTTAAGAACAATATTTTAAGAGATTCCACTTTCTGAACAAATACAATGCCGAATGTTTTGAGCTGATATAGGATCATCGCACCCTTTCGCTGTTATCTGATCCAAAGAAAGCGATCACAACCAGGACGACGGTTCAGGCTGCGCATTGAGTGATGGAAATTTAACGCCATCAGCTGTAGCCGCAATATTACTTCACTGTTAGCAAATGCCACTGTCCTTGTACGGACACTGTAGCCTAGTGTTCATAGCGTCCTACGATAAAATGAACTTTTAGATGTGAAGCATCTTATGGCGAAGCTTAATCCGGTGGTGGTGTGCGGCGTGGCCTCCCTTACTGCGCATGCGCAAACCCTTTAAAAAAAATTAAAAATAAAAAAAAACCTCTCCTCCCCCTCTCTCTCCTCTAGGCATCCCTCCCCGCGGCAACCACACCCTCACTGCGCATGCGCCTCCCCTCCTCTCTCCCCTCCTATGCTCCCCCCCCTCTCTCCTCTAGGAATCCCTGCCTGGGCTCCCGCTGCGCATGCGCGTCCCCCCCTCTCTCACCTCTCCTACGCTCCCCCCCTCTCTCCTCTAGGCATCCCTGCCCACAGCGTCCACACCCCACTGCGCATGCGCGTCCCCCCCCCCCTCTCTCTCTCTCCTCTCCTACGCTCCCCCCCTCTCTCGCCTCGTGACGCCGACGCAGGCAGCGTCTGCTAGCGAGTTTCTTGGTTGAAAAAAACCGACTGCTCGCGCTGCACAACCGTTCACTGTCCATCGCGTATATATGGCAATGGATCTTGACCTCCAAGGTGGTGCCGGTGGGAGATTTCTCCTGTGCGTTGTTGAACAATAAAAATTCGCAGCGTGCGCGTTAACTAAAAGCGCACTGCGGGTCTCTGTGTACAGTCGGAATCTTCTGTCTCTCATTGCCCATTAGCAGCGATTGGCATGTTCCAGTAGGAAACACCGCTCCATCACTGCGTGCTTTGCGCCTCCTCAGTTTTCTCTCCTGCGCAACGCTGCGATAGCGCCAGCGTCAACGCCACGGCCAGTGTAAGCGTTAGCGCCCGCTGCCTTCACATCTACACATGGTTCCCTTTAGCGGGAGATGGTGTAATTTTTTGAAACGCATAAACTCAATTTGCTGTCGTCGATTCTGAATTTTAAGGACGGCTCACGGCTTTCCCATCATGGAGTACACATACGCTCTGAATCATTAACCGTTTATCCGAACATTTCGGAAGGCATCACCACCCTCCCATGTCTATGACCACTGCATTATGTACAACACCCGGCTCGAAGACGAAAGCCATCTCCTTCATTTAACGGCGGAGCTGTTTAAAGCCGAGGTAAATCCCTAGAGATCCGTCGTACACGCTATCTAGCCCTGTTGCAAGAGCGAAGCCTAGGTAGAGGGAGAGCGTGGATAAAGCTTAGTGGGTGAGAGGAAAGCCTAGTGTAGGGAGTTGAGCCTGGTAGAGAAAGGCTAGCGAAGTGGAGAGGGTGAAACGGTGTAGAGAGGAGGTGAGCAAAGGCGAATCTAAGGTGGGAGCGGAACAGTTGGTGTGGAGAGAAGGAGAGAGAGCAGGAGCGCGTTTCGCCACCACTACCTAGACTAGGTGGTGTCGTTTTGGTTATGCCGGTGAAATGAATCGACCAATGGTAGCGCCTGCTCGAGCAAGGGTGGTGCTGGTGAGAGTGAAGGAAGGGCGCACTGAGCGTTGTCGAAAGCGGAGGGAAGGCACGCTGACGCCAGCTGCTCCGCTATTTAAACAGCCTTCGCGACGTTAAGCGAGTTGAAGCTAAGCATAATCTTTCCGCTCAATCATTGTATTGATCTTCCCCCGCCAATCTCCGAAAGCGATAGTCAATTTTCACGTTCGATGGCAACAAAGGCTTTCGCCTTAATAACAGCTTCGCACTGCTCGCTCGTCAAGCAATAGGTTTGCTGCGATCACTGGGGTCAGATATGCAGTTAAGTCCCCTATTAGTACATTGCGTCGGTCAGGGTCAATTAGATTAGGCACACATTCAAACAAAAATACTTCGCTTTGCCTACTTGCAATGGCCTTACACCCACAGGATTAGTGCAAAGACCGTGTCGGAACTCATTCCTGTACGTCCGAGCTGCTGGTTCCTATGTACTGTGGGAATAGATGTTACTCGAAGCAGGTGGCGTACAAGACACGCAAATACTGATAATCTTGTCATGGCATCTCATTCGTGCATCATACACTCATGTCGTCATATGCAAGTTGTGGTATAAAGCCAACCACACGGCCATGGGAGCACAGGATAGATCATGGTTTACGCGTCCTGCGTGTCACGATTTTCATGTTGTGATCTGTAATTTTTGTTGCTCATAGGCTAATGTTATGCTGTGCAAATTTTTTGTATAGTAAGTTAACGAAACATCTACGACAGCACACACACGGTGGTAAGCCGCCTCGTCGGGCTAATAATTCAGTTCTTTTTTAAGAAGTGCCGTAGAGAACTCTCAAGGATCTGGAAGTAGTGGACGGCTCTCCCGTAGTAGAGTACGCAGTACTCTCAATCGCTCAACACTGTAAAGTGCGGAGCACTTTAGGGGCCCGCGCTGTCAGGACGACAGCGCTGTCAGGCGCTGTTACGTACGACTGGTTGCATGGGTCGAATAATTGATCTCATTGTACTAAATTACCGGATAATAAAAGACCCATTTGGAAAGTGTCGCCTAGGGTCTCCCTCGCGTCGTGCGTGGGCTCGCCGTCCCTTCGCGGTGATGGTCCGAGCTCTCGTGCGCAGCAGTGCGGACGGTACATGGCGCGACGAGACAAACCAGGACGCGGCACCCTCATGGATCTCGCAGTGTTAGGACTCGCGGTGGGGTTCGGCGCGTACGGCTGACAGAAGCGAGGCCGTGCGTTCCGGGGGGTCGGTAAAGGCAATTTAACAACATCTCCCCGAAGGGAAGATGCTGCAGCGGTGCGCACGGCGTTGACTCGGTTGAAACGGGCGTCATCGCAGATAAACGAGCCGAAAGAGTGTTTCCACTCGACGTGCGGTCGAGCGTTGTGGGCGATGGAGAGGGTGAAGCGAGAGAGAAGTGACACGTTCAGAGGTGTTGCGAGCGGGCGGAGCGAGGGAAGCGTGCGAGGGGAGCGTGACGTCGACGCGCAGCTGTGGCGTGACCTACTTGGCAACGCTCCAACACCTACGGCGAGGGGAACGCGTTGCGGCGCATTCCTACGGACGCACGTAACGTACGGCGTTACACACGTGAGTCAAATAGCTGCTTCGCATCTAAAAGACCAAAACACAATACCACATCTTAAATATTAAGCAAGATCTTTTAGGGGCGAAGCAGCTTAGGCGCGAAGCTTGTCCATCCGTTTGGCGTCAGTGCGCACGGCACGGCACAGCACAATGCACGCTGCCTTGAAAATACGCGATAGGGCCCCTGAAAAAAGGTTTTACAATACACTTCAACGCAGACATCGGCTAATTATAAGGTAAGATATCGCTGTTCCCGGCGAAAATAACCTATCGAGAAGAGTATTTATGAGTTGATCTCTACTAAAATGTTCCTAGATGTCGAGGCTTCTCAAGGAAACCTGTAACACAAAGGCACACGTCGAGCACTATATGTCCCAACGAACTACCCAAATTAAAATGCTATCTTGCCACCGGTAAGATGGCGGGTTCTTGGGTTTACTTTCGAGCCATATCCTCCACACCAGCAATTTTATAAATGCTCCTTGAATTGCCTAAGACGACTGGAAGGTGAAATAAATTTACATTTCTATATACACTTTATGTCACTCAATTTACAATATATGGACACCGAACGATCCCCAGGTGCTTCGCCCAAATCGTCATGATTCACTTCGTGGAGATGCGTGGATTTTTAAATGCGAATGCATTTCTTAGTCGGGCTATGTCAGGCATCCAGCGTTGTCCGTTGCCCGGCGTTGTCCGCGGCGCTCTTTCTCCTCCCTGCGCCCCACTCTCCCGTCCGCTCGCTCGCACGTATATATATATATATATATATATATATATATATATATATATATATATATATATATACTTCGAAGAAAGAGGACGTGCAAAACGAAAACTTCATTTATTTTTCCAACGTTTCAGCCGGGGCCCGGCCTTCATCAGGGAAAACTATCCCTGATGAAGGCCGGGCCCCGGCTGAAACGTTGGAAAAATAAACGAAGTTTTCGTTTTGCACGTCCTCTTCTTCGAAGTATTGCATTTGCTGGATCCAAGGACACCTTCTTCTTCATATATATATATATATATATATATATATATATATATATATATATATATATATATATATATATATATATATATATGTGTGTGTGTGTGTGTGTGTGTGTGTGTGTGTGTTTGTGTGTGTGTGTGTAAAAAAAAGAAAAGAAAAATAAAAAAGAAGAAAAAAAATTAAAAATAAAAGAAATAAAAAGAAAAAAAAAGGAAAGAAATAGAAAAAATAAAGAAAGAAAAAAAAATTAAAAAATTAAAAAGAAAAAAAAAAACAGGCGCTGCGCCGTGCTCCCGACCGGGCTGCAGAAATTTGGCGCCTTTTCCTTCTTCGAACCACAACCACCATATATAAATGGAGTGAAGCGCGCGCGAAATGCATTCGCATTTCCTCACGATTCCCTTCGGGGAGGTGGGGGCATTTTTTGTTTAAGTAAGGTCATTTTAAGAAGTGTTGTAAAGAACTATCGAAGATCTGGGAGTAGGCGACGGTTCTCTCCTATTAGAGTCTAAATCGCTCAACACTTTTAAGTGCGCAGCACTTTAGGGGCCCGGGCTGTTGTATGTTGTCATCGTCGTCGCTTCGCGTAACGCAGGCCAAACCGCGCATAGCATAGTCGAGTAAAGCAAGGGGGTGGGGAAGGAAAGTGAGGACGAGGAGGAAACGAGAGGGTAAAGCATAGCATTCATGTAGGGCGTTAGGTGGGCAGGAAACAAGTATAGCATGGAGGTGTATACCAAGGGGTGGGAAAGGGTAGTAAGTTTTGAGGAGGAAGGAAAAGGGGAGGGTCCAGGTTAAAGCACAGCATAGTCATGTATGGCGTTAGGAAGGTGGAACCATGTATAGCATAGCCGTGTATAGCAAGGGGGGCGGGAAAGAGAAGTGAGGTTGAGAAGGATGGAAAGGATGAAAGCATAGGGTAATGCAGAGCATGTGTGGCGTTAGGCATGCAGAACCATGTATAGCGCAGCCACCTACAGCATAGCCATGCATAGCAAGAGGGCTGTAAAGGGATGTGAGGGAGATGGAATTAAGGGGGTGAGAATGAACATTTCCTTGCCCACCATGGACGCTGAGTAGCTTCAATTTTGGAACGCCAGCGTGCGCTATCCCGTTAACGCGAGTGTCGTTGAAGGGCGGGCGAATCCCTGCTCCGCACTTCCTTCAGCTTTCACGTCGAGTGCAACTGCGTTGATTTTTTTGCCTTTGAGACCTTGTTTTCGTGAATATTCTTGAATATTTGTCTGCAATAAAGTATCCTCACAGGAATGACGATATTCAAGGTGAGGTCTTCCATGCCGGGCTTGTATATACTGTCGACTTCGACGTGAATGCAGCGGCCGTAAAGTGCATGGTTAGCGCGTGTATAGGCCGTGAGAGTGCCCACCCGGTCATACGATCCTGCAGGCATCCACGAAACTCGTGACGGCCGCTTCCCCTTTCTGGACTGCTCCTGTGGGGCCGCGGTCGTATCGAGTCGATGCACACGAGCCCGTTTCAGCGCCACATTAGAAGGAACGGTTGAAAATAATAGATATATAAGGCTTAATACGGCCAGACACTTTAACCGGTTCGGCAATTGAATAGGTGCGAGTACAGCTCGTACAGAGCGCCTAAGAGTTTGGTCAGATGAAAGCTCCTTCCAACCGCGTTACGCATGGCTGAGTTCGCTGCCGTTAAATCTTCGCGCTACTCATTGTTTCAGGCGGTTGGGATTTGAAGGTGGCGCCGCTCACGACGTTGCACAAGCCCAAGCTTATCCGGAGAGCGCGAAGCGCCGAAAACTTCATAGAACGGACGGAAGACGCATCTAGCCGCCCTATAGTAAAGTGGTCTCTATACGTGGAAGCCATTCAGCTGAACCCTCTTTGACTGTGAGGATCATATATATAGGACGGCAGAACTTTTGCGTCGGTGCCGGGTGTTTTAGAGAGCATTTCACCCTGATCTTGTTTTACAGAGCTTTTCACAGCGAGTATGATAAGCTAAAGGTCACTGGCGCGTGGCGTTCAGGTTATCATTTTCGCTGCCCATGACATTTAATTAGCTTCTAGAGTATTTCTTTTGAATGCTATATTGAGTACCACTGATATTATAATCTATTTGCCCTCGTTAGGTACGAGGCCTCTGGAAATACTATGAAGCATTTGATCACGAAGCAAGCAAAAATTATATTTAGGAGAGGTTGAAGGCATTAACCACGTACAGTCTGTCTTCCGGGACTGCGGTCATCGCCTTTCGACAATCTAGATTAGCAGACAATGAACACCGCGCGAAAGCAGTCCAATAACTCCTTACTACTCATCTGGAGAGCGGGCCAAATCAGATAACGGAGCGTGTGCCTTTCCGTCTGGTTCAGACGCGCGTACAACGAACGTTATCCCATAATCGTGTTCATCAGTCCGTCTGCAACCTCCGTAGTCAGAACGCCACTGAGAATAGTTTCAGCATGCGTGAGAAACACATTCCCGCAGGCATATAGCTATCTACCCACCTTGTCGGTGTTCTTTAATGCCGTGAGTATGAGGTGGGAGCAAGCGCAGTCGATCTGAATACGCGGGTGCCTTCGTGATCAACAGTTGCTCCTGTTACGGCGAGATCGCTTACTGCGGTTGCGTTTACAGCGCCACCGTGAACCGTGATTTGCGGGCTGCTGCTGTTTAGGGGCGGTGCAGCGCATGCCGCTCACGACTCGCCGTGAACCACAGTATCGACGAGATGAGTTATCAGTTGAGATCGCAAACTCTGCGTGGCCCGCCGGCTATCATCCAGAGCTACCACCTACCACGGGTGCGGTACGCATGATACTCTGCTGCGGCAACTCCTGGACTTTGTCAAGGAGACAGGTTTCCACAAGGTCCGCCATGGTAGTACGGTGGTTACGGTGCTCGGTCTTCTGACCCGAAAGTCGTGGGTTTGATCCCCGACTTTTACATCCATCGCATTCCGATGGATGTGAAACGCAAGAGGCCCGAGTGCTGCGCGATGTCACTGCGCGTTAAAGTACTCCGGATGGCGTAAATTTCCGGAGCCCTCCCCTACGACGTGTCTCAATGATGTCACGGTATTGGCACGAAAAACACGAAATATGATTATTTGGCCCCCACCTTTTCAAAGGACGAAAACCTTAGATGACACTTTCAGAAGTCGTACGTCGATGTGTAGGCCTACGTCTTCTCCAGGCTTTCGGACGTTCACCCATTGTTTACTTCGAGGCTTGTCGTTTTCTATCCTGCACAATGGGGATAGTAGCGGCAAGGAGACATTCTGTTCGTTCAAGCTAGAAATTCAAGCCAGTTTTCTCTTTTTCCCATCCAATTTATCGAGGCGAAAGCCTTAAATGCCTCATCAAACGCGAAACATATGGCGAGGTCATCATACGTGATGACCTCACCATACGACGTCAGCATGACGTCACAGATCACGGAAATTGTGAAGTCACATGACGTGACGTCATCACATGACATCGTCACTTGGTCAAAGGTGGGCGGATCACGGAGGCAGTGGAAAACCAGATGAGGCGCAGAAAGCTTGCAACGCCTTTTATCCTTGAGGCAATGCAAAACCACATTAGGTGCAGAAGGCTTTCGGAGTGGGCCCAGGACGGATCAGTACATCGACTAAGAAGAAAAAGGAGAAGACGGCTTTCGCCTCCGAGTCGTCTTAGGCGAATGCATAAAGTAACCTGAGAGTTTTTATCATTTGCTCTACTCAATGCTTTTCTAGGGCCTCTGTAAGGCAAAATGAATGAATGAAAACGAGCAATAATATCTGGGGTTTAACGTCCCACAACCACGATATGACTTACGAGGGACGCCATAGTGGAGGGCTCCGGAAATTTTGAGCATCTGGTGTTCTTTAACGTGCACTTACATCGCACAGTACACGAGACTCTACCATTTCGCCTCCATCGCAATTCGACCGCCGCGGCCGGAATCGAGCTCGCGACCTTCGGGTCAGCAGCTAAGCACCGTAACCGCTACACCACCGCGGTGGACAGAATGACAACGAGTCATGAGAGGTTATGACAAATGTCACAGTAGGAGATTTACCTCTCAAACCTTCGGAACTTCGAGTGTGGACCTTGACCCCAGGTCGATACGGGATTCCTCCAACGTTTCCGTTTCCGCACGGACACACGCACACGAATCGCCTATCATATAATTCAACTGTTGTTGCCGAAAATGGATGGGCACCTCTGTGCGCGGTTGGGACAGAAACAACGCCCCCAAGGCAAACGCTACCCGCACGTTATTCTCTGAGTCCGTGCATAGCACTTACGTAGATCAGAGCACAACCGGAGCCATTGTCGCCTTCTGTGCTATCTAGTGCTATCGACAATAGTGCGCCCTCTGACGTCGAAAAGCTTGTGCAGCGCTATAAGAGCAAGCCGCACAGGAATCGTATATAATTTGCAACTTCGAGTACTTTAAGTCTTCGCCACATCGCACCTAGAACTACGACAACAGTCGAAAGCTCCTATGCATCTCCTGCCAATCTACTGAACTATAGATAGTTTTGTACATCATACCGCACGTAGATAAATACGACTGCGAATGGGCTACAAAGAACGCGTTGCAGCCAAGGCGGAAGGTCAGAAGGTTCAGCCGCCACGCTGAATTGAAGGGTTGCCGACGTCGTTGATGGAAGGGCCGCACCAAGATGAGTGGGCAGGATTATTCCCCATAATGGCCGGTGCATCCATACCGAGGCCACCAACACACGCCGATTGGATACTTGGACGAGTGCATCTTGGGAGCGATTGCGCAGTGATCCTCTGCAAAGAGCGGAGAAGGCGGTGAGCACGTAAGCGGCGCCCTCTATATTCGCGAAGTCCGTAAAGGACCAACTGCAACAAAATATCGCTTTCGGCCATGCCGAGGATATAGTTTCCTACAATAATTCCCGTGGTGGCACCGCGATCGTTCGGCCACCGCGGGAATGATGGATAGTACATGGATTGGATTTTCCTTGTCTTCGCGCTTTCGGCTTTGAACGTGCTGGTAATTTGTTTAGTATTTTATTTTGGCTTTTCTTCGGTTTATTTTTCCGGATTTTTTTTTTTTGATAAAACAATGTCTCGCTGTAAACCTCGTCAGCTGATTTAAATTGGCCATCCTAAAAGGGTCAAGTTGATAAAGTGGACAGTTGAACTTTGCTGAACTTCTTCTTGCCACAAAGCGGCTGCAGCCCTTACGGACACTAAAGGATAAAGCTTAGGCCAGTCTATGTACTACACATCATTCCCGTGCTGGCTGAAGCACCATGCGTTTCAGCGCTCCCATAGACACCAGCGCCAGACTTCCCTCTGCTGTACTTTTATGGTACTTTGTTAAGCCAAGGAGCTGCTCGTTCCATAGCTCATGCGTCACTTTCTGCCGTGCGGTAATGGCGGCGTTCCTTTTCGTCTGCATCTATATAAAAAATAGCGTTTTGTTTAGCAACTTTTCGCGATGCTTACATTCGTATTTCGAGCATTATTAATTGTACGGAGACTGTTCTACGTCTATACGTAATCGTAAACTGTAGCCAAGTCCTTCATTATATAACATTTAAAAGCGGACTGTTACATAAATACGCCGTCGTATCGTTGTTCCTCGACTATTTAATTGAAAGAGTTAGTCCAAAACGAGTGAAATAAAAAAGCAAGAACAGTGTCATTATGGCTGGTCAACAACGTTAAACTAGGAGCGTCTCGGTAGGATTATCTTCTCGCCTTTCAAGCTGCAAAAAAGAGTCAGGGCAGCAGCTATAAATAAATAAATAAATAAATAAATAAATAAATAAATAAATAAATAAATAAATGTTACTAATCTGTGTTGTTACATAAATATAAAATGCCGATGCCGTATTGGACATTCCACATGCAGAGTGCTGAAAACGAGACAAGATGACAGTTATTAGTGAGAAAGGCGAAAACACAATAACTTAGAAATCGACGAACCCAGCCTTCAAAGATACGAACACAAGAGAAGTATTGACGACCACACACGCTGGGATGCGCTCCTAGCGTGTGTGGTCGTCAATAATTCTCTTCTTGTGTACGTGTCTCTAAAGGCGAGGTACGTCGATTTTCCAAGCTATGTTCCAACAGGACCAACACCAGACTCTTCTACACCAGACTGTTCTACGATAACTTAATAGAATCTGCGGGAATTGAACACGAAATAACATGACGTATTCTTTAAAAATAGCTAGATTGAGACTTTAGTGCGGGTGATTTTAATTTCCTCTTGTAAAAGGCAGAGAAACGTTGAGTTTGAGAAATGTATCTTTCTGATTAAAAACAAAAGAAAACAAGCATCTTCTTAAGGAAGACACTTACACCTCTTTCTCTCTCTCTCTCTCTCTCTCTTTTTTTTGCGTTTCGGGAGGCTTTATTCTGAGGCAATATCAAAGCGGTCACGTTCACATATCTCTGTTTAGCCTACACCTTTTTTTTTTAATTGCGTGTGGCACCAGCTACTTCTTCCGTCTTATATAATAGCTGTAATCGCAAAGTCGTCAACAAGCACAAGACTATAGGAATAGTCACATGGACTAACACTCACGCACCAGTCCCAGTTGTCCAATACAAACAAGTGTACACCGAACAGAGTTTGAGGCTGGAGGGGCGGAAAGGAGGAGGGGGGGAGTGTTCGTAGGGGTCCAATACTTCCACGTTTCTCTTTAGAAGTGCACAAAAATGCTTGAGCAGAAGGATTCAGCCTCTACACGACACGTCCTCCCGCCTTCTTTCCACAGACAGCACACTGCGTATCTCCGTTCGTACAGCAAACACAGGATGGGTCGAAGCAATGCTTCCGCCTCGTCCATACATACCGGAACGATTGACATGCCCGCCGGAAGCATCGTCAGGAAAGAAGCGGTAGTCCGGTCACGATTCCTCGAGAACGAGTAATACAAGTCAAGCCGCAGTGTCTTCGTTCGGCGTGTGTTGCTCCGAGCCAGACGCACGTTACCGTTCTTCGCAATCTAGAGCGGGCCAGCCAGTGATAGAACATTGTGCCATGCGTGCACGGTGACACCAGCGGAATATCCAAACAGTTCAGTCGGCGCCGAGGTCGGTTTGATGTCGCTTTCAACGAAGCTTCTGCCTTCTGAATCGGCATGGAAAGCATGCTAACAATCACTGCGGCTGCGGAGAAACTATAGAATTCGTTCCTTGTCGCTGTCCTCGCTACAGCGCTCTCAGACTGCAATTAACAGCCGTGTTGGCCCGCCTCGACAATAGACTATTTTATGGATTGGTCTGAGTGCCGCCATATTGGGCTGTTAACCTTTGTGTTTTGTATCTTTAACAACTAAACGAACAGTGTTAGGGTAGACGCATACGCATGAAAACGTTTGGGTTGGTGCGTACGATGTTTTATCGCCTTATTAATGCACGTCGTGATATACAAGAACAAGAAAATATCGGCTTAGCAGCCCAAGATGGCGGCGTCCAGATGCCTTACGGAAAATAGTCTATAGGCCCCGGTCGGAAATGACGGTATTAGAATTCTGAATCGAACTCTTAACGCAACTGAACTGAAGTCTATTAAAGCCTTATTAAACTTTCTACGCGGCAGTGGCCAACTCGAAAGGCTATAGTACTCCCGCTCCTCACCTTTCCTGTGTTTGTTCTTGCGCGCGGGATCTCTGCGCTCCTTTTCGATCTTTCTCTCCCCTTTCCCCTCTCTTTAATATAAGATACAAACTGGATGCTTTAACTCTGGTTGGCCTCCCTGCGCCTTTCCCTCATTTTTATATCTCTTTCTATCTCTCTTACGCAAGAGTGTTTCATCGTTTCTCTTACCTCCACTCTCGACAAATTTATAGCCAGTACCACGGCCGCTGGATCAAAGCGCACCGTGGAACTGGGATACAATCTCGGCATATGCGCCGCCATCACAAGCACATATGGCAGCGGACGACGCCGAGTCAAGCTATGCGGCTCTGACATTTCCTGTGAACGCCGAACGTCGCGATGGCGATTTGTGCGATATCTCATTGCCGCACGAGAAGTAAGTGTAAGTGAGATTAAAAAAAAAAAAGACCAGAAGCGGGGACGTACTATTTGCCAAAGGTGATCACAAAACCGTGCGACCGCACGAAAGAGCTGTCCGAGAAGCGGAGCACATGGCTTATGCGCGCATAAACAGGAAGGACATCAAGACTGAACAACGTACGTGTGTGTGCGGGCGTCACTCCATAACATGCAAGTTATGTTTCCAAATCTCGTGCGAAGTTGTTTCACCCGTCACGTGCGACACCATGGACTCTTACACAGCAGACACGGAGGATCCGAGCTCCCCAGTCAACACTGCTTCGCTTCTGGCTGCGTAATGTCCTGAACGATTCTCCTTCGTCATGCGCGCAAGGTAAACGATCAAAACACGCGCACTACGCCAAACGATCCGCCGCACGAACGTAAACACGGCGCGGTTACTGAACGTCTGCGCTCCGTGTGCTCGGTAATGGCGGACGGAAGACAGGAACTGACGTCACTTGCAAGTTATGTATACGCCGAGTGGGACATAAAGTTCTTGAAGGTATTTTCCGCAATTTCGCGTCACTCCTCAAACCAGTATTCAGATAATAAAAGGTTATTTCCAACTTGACGCTAGTGCACGTCACGAACGTGATGAATGGCTGAACACCGTCGAGGTCGTAAGAGAATATAACTGGACCCCAAGGGCATAATTCACGCTTCTCTTCTTCCGCCTTCAGGCAACGTACGCACCGCCATAGAAAAGGAGAGGGTACGAGCGATCGGTGGCAACATGACATGTAAATCTGCGTACTTCACCAGCCTAAGGAATAGGTGAAGGGATGGGACTTCAGCGCTCGCAGCCATTACCTGGCTGCCACGCCCAGCGACCATGCACCCCGCTCGAAGAGCACAATCGCCTCCTAAGCCTTGGCGCTGCCGCCGCTGCCACCGAAGGGCGCCACTCTACAAACGCATCAAATGCCTGAGCGCTGCGCGGCTTGTGAGTTCGTCGACATCTTCGTGAAGACTGCCGCCACGCGGTTCAATTAATTACAGGTACGACGGGCGGCCATCCGACATTCCCTAGACTGATCACTACAGCGCCACCTTAGGGCACAGCCACGGCTCTGGAAAATTGCGTCGCTTCATCTGTTGTCTTTTAATTGATCTTTTTTAAATGCGAATGCATTTCATAGTCGGGCTATGTCAGGCATCCGGCGTTGGCGTTGGCGTTGTCCGCGGAGGAGGAGTAGGAGGATAGGTTGAGGAGGTGTGCGCGCCGGCAGGTGTTAGATGTGAAGCATCTTATGGCGAAGCTTAATCCGGTGGTGGTGGTGTACGGCGTGACCGCCCTTACTGCGCATGCGCAAACCCTTTCAAAAAAAATAAAGATAAAAAAACCTCCTCTCTCCCTCTCTCTCCCCTAGGCATCCCTCCCCCGCGGCAACCACACCCTCACTGCGCATGCACCTCCCCTCCTCTCTCCCCTGCTACGCTCCCCCCTCTCTCCTCCTAGGCATCCCTGCCCGCGCCGTCCACACTCCCCACTGCGCATGCGCGTCCCACCTCTCTTCTTCTCTCCTACGCTCCCCCTCTCTTCTCTAGGCATCTCTGCCCGCAGCGTCCACACTCCCCACTGCGCATGCGCACCCCACCCTCTCTCTCCTCTCCTACGCTCCCCCCTCTCCCTCTCTCGCCTGGCGACGCCGGCACAGGCAGCGTCTGCTAGCGAGTTTCTTGGTTGAAAAAACCGACTGCTCGCGCTGCACAACCGTTCACTGGCCACCCCGTATATATGGCAATGAATCTTGACCTCCAAGGTGGTGCCGGTGGGAAATTTCTCCTGTGCGTTGTTGAACAATAAAAATTCGCAGCGTGCGCGTTAACTAAAAGCGGTCTGCGGCGGAGCTCGGCGGAGCTATATATGAAAAAAAAATTAAAAAAAAATAAATAAAAAAAATTCAAAAAACAAAAAAAAAGCAAAAAAAAAAAAGGCGCTGCGCCGTGCTCCCGACCGGGCTGCAGAAATTAGGCGCCTTTTCCTTCTTCAAACCACAACCACCATATATAAATGGAGTGAAGCGCGCGCGAAATGCATTCGCATTTCCTCACGATTCCCCTTCGGGGAGGTGGGGGGCTTTTTTTTCTTTGGTGTCATCATCAGTGTACACGTTGCGCTTCATTTTGCATGTTGCCTGCGTTAATAAGATGTCCGCGGCCACTGCTGATTGGCACTTGCTCTATCGGACTCATCTATAGCACACAAGATAGCTATAGATGCTCTCTATAACTTTCTACAGCTCTCTATAGCTGTGAAAGCTACTCTACAGAGTCATATGTAGAGAGTGGGGTGAAGAATTAAAATCTAAGAAGGAAACAGATATATAGAAATCGAGCCCATGTGCACAACCGTCATTGTTGTTCATAGCGTAGGATTACACTTGTCAGTGCTATACGAGGTGTGTTGTTAAAAAAATAATAATAAAAGAAAAAAGAGCTTATTGAATGTTGGTTAATATCGCAGCCTCACTTAAATGGAATAAATGAAACTAGAGACACCTGGCGAGGCTGTCGTGTCGACAGAGTAAGTGCCGCGAAACGATCGATAACGGTTGTTACGGCACAAGAACGCTGAAGTCCCTTAGGGTAAGCTTTAGATAAGCTGCCGTCCATAAAACCTCTATACGTCGGAGAGCGCAAGCAATAAAAGAAGTGAAGGAAGGTATAAAAAAAGGGAAAAGGCAGAGAGGTTAACCAGACAGCAGTCCGGTTGGCTACCCTACGCCGGGGGGAAAAGGGAAAGGGGAGCAGAAAGGTGAGAGACAGAGAGAAAGGAGTGCAAGAAGAAGAAGAAGAAAAAAAAGGAAATGATCAACAAATACGCCGGCACTTATGTGGCGTTGGCGCTGCACGATAGTCACAGACGTTCACAAAGGCCCGTAGTCCTTAAAAAACACAATAGCGCTTTAACTGTCTTGTTGGCCGACGAGCGATGGTGACGGTGCTCCAGCAGCATCTGTACGGAGAGCGGCCGATCGTCCAATCGTCGCATCACATCCGAACCCCTTGTTACCTCGCCGGGGGTGGGGGGCAGCGTTTGTTATAGAAACGCCGCCTAGTTTCAGACGCACGTATTTCCGCCGGAACGACGCCATTGATAACCACGTACGCGGAATCTTATACACGTCTCGAAGCTTATGTAACGTGAGTGAAGCGCGCCCTAACGTAGTTTCCTTGCTTTGAAACATTCACGCGAGACGCCGCAGGGAGGCCAAGGGCACATCGGTTACGGTACTCGGCTGCTGACCTTAAGGTCGCGGGTTCCATTCCGGCCGCGGCGGCCACATGACGATGGAGGCGAAACGTCGTGTGTACTTATACTCCATCTCACAATTACCTTGCAGCACTGCCGAAGCTACGAGGGAGTAAACAGGCAGTGTTCTTGCGCATCACATAATATTGTCCCGGGCTTAACTCTCATTATCAACGAGGTGCAAGGGCTTTAGCTGTGCTTTTTTTTATTATTATTATTAGCGCCAGTATGCATGACGCGTTACGGCGCTACGTGGCACGTTAGGCCCTCACGTATGCACTTCGAAATTTCTGAAATAATGAAGGTATTACCGGCTGGTAGCCGTAATAACCACCCTAACCTCGGTGACGTACAGCAACATGGCAGCCCCCATACACCCCAGACCACCCGCTTCCATCCGAATTCGTGCTTTTTACTGGACCTCTGCCCAAACAGCAAGAAATAAGTGGCATAATCTGTCATCGCTTAGTCTAATCTAACGCTGAGGGCAAATAATCGGGTATCTTCTTTCGCTATTATTTATATCGCTCGTTTGTTTTGGTGCTGCTCGGACTACTGAGGCGATGCCAAGCCGTAAAAGTGGTTTGATGTTAACTGAGCAGATGTCGCCACAACATTAGCGTCGGTGATGCGTTGACGATGCGAAACACCCTGAATGTCTATATTGTTTTCTGTGCCAATCATTTGCTGTTCCCCTCAAGAATGGTACGCGATAGCTGCTGAAAGGGCGTCGACCGCGCTGACAAAAAAGAACTCGGTGAAAACGCCAGTATGAACGCTGTTATGAAAAGAACCGCGTTCCTCACAAACGCCAGCGAACACGCTCTGCACAAGTGGGTTTCTGAGAGAGAGAGAGAGAGAGAAACAACTTTATTTAGGTGAAAAAGATTTTCACAGAGGGATGGCGGTTAGGCCGTGCCTGGCCGCCACCTCCTCGGCACGTTGTATGGCCCGGAGCTGTACCTCGAGGTTCGGATTGCGGAGCACACTTTCCCACGCCTCAGGCGAGGGAGTGGTCAGGAGATCAGACGGGGGTGGATCCTCGCTGCAGTCATAAACAACGAGGTGGCGTTCCCACAGAGGTTTTTGCGTTTTGCACTAATTGGAGGGAGTAAGTATCGACAAGGTAGGCGAGCCGACGCCAAAGGGACGACGAGCAGACGATGCGACGTGGATGAACACGTCTCGAGGGGGCTTTCGCCTTTCCTATTGGCTAACAAGCCCTGCACCTTCCACAGTGCTGCAAGGTACTTCTGAGATGGAGTATAGAGTTAGGCGCGCGTTAGAGAACCCCAGGTGATTGATATTTCTCTACGGCGTCTCCCATAATCATGTGGTGGTTTCGGCTCGTAAAACCCCAAAAATTATGATTATTAGGAGGAGGCCAAGGATGGTTGGGCGGTAAATCTAATGCATGTAACGCGCACTCGATGCCAGATCAGGAGGACTTGCGGCCTCTTAAGTTTGGTTGGACAGCTGCAGTGTTCGTGATTGAATTTAAAGGTTACCCGCTTTCTTCCCTTTACTTAATTGGAAAATTTTGAGCGCAAAAACAAGAGCCGCAAGAACGAGCTAGATAGGGCGGGCGCCCGCCCTGTCTATCTCGTTCTTGTGAATGTCTTTTTTTTCGTTGTTCAAACACAAAGGGGTAACAACTGTGATAGTTTTACTTCACGCTTGTCCTGTGTATACCTACGCGTCCTTTTCGAGCGTCCTTCTTTGTGCTTCAGTGGGAAGCTGTAAGTATCTAGCTGCTCGTCGATCTTCGTGTGACATTCCAATTTCTTGCTATCGCATACATTGCTTCGCCCTTGCGGCGAAACTGTGACTTTTTATGGGAATCTAACAAACATTACACTTGTATTTCTACGATTCAACAAGCTATATTCAAGCGTTGCTCGACCTGAGAGGGATATGCTAACGAAAGTTACGTATGATATACACACCATCGCACCGTAAAGTGTGCTTCGTTTCGATAATACTGACTTCAGTGCTCTGATGTGACTTCTGACGTTACGATCAGATGTGACCTGCTGGTGAGGGGCCCTTTAAAAAGTCGATTAGCGCAGCATTGACAATAAGTCGATTATGCATTTCCACTTCTTGAGCATGCAGTGTGGACTTGTTTGAGAAATAAGATAAATGCTCTGTTATCTACTACAGATTATTTTTTCTAAAAAATTTCTGCTGACTCCTAAAAACCACCTGGCGTATTTACGCCATGCGCGAAGGCTGCGTTGAGCAGGACATCCAAGGTGTGTTTTCAGAACATCTCAAAATGCTAAGGATAGCAAGTACGTTCAAGATGTATGTCCTTAAGCAAGCTGCGCATTTAAACCGTGTCAAAGAGCTTGTTCGGTGCTTTCGAAGATGACCAACCCCTCCAGAACCGCAGGCATTCGCAATAGATGAAAAATCGTGGCCGAAACACTTTGCGGGAACCGACAACGTGTGTGTTGCGAAAGCATGTCGACATGCCGCTTCTTCTTACAGGCATTGACCGATAGACGTGTCCAGCTTGTACCGTGATCAACGTTTTTATATATTTTCCCGACGACAGCGGGGTTGCACCACCGATGGAAAACTTACGGCTTAGCCCCAAAGACCTGTCTTGAGCGGCCGGCGTCGTTTCAGAAGATTCGCGGGCGTGATTTTATGGACACGTAATTGGCCGTCACAAGCGCCTCCCGAGCGAAGATGATTATGGACGAGCAAATTCTTTTGCCTGGATTTTAGTTAAGTACATTTCACAGCTTTTCCTTACGTGGCGTTCTTTTTATACAGGGTGTGCCCTATTGCTCAAGGTGGCCTTATACACCGAATACGCTTGTGCAGCTGGATGGATGGATGGATGGATGGATTTGTGGATGGAGTGATGGATGGATGGATGGATGGATGGATGGATGGATGGATGGATGGATGGATGGATGGATGGATGGATGGATGGATGGACGGACGGACGGACGGACGGACGGACGGACGGACGGACGGACGGACAGGTAGGTAAGTGGGTGGGTGGATCGATAGATGGATGGATAGATGGATGGCTGGATGGAAGGATGGAAGGATAAGGGAGTGATTGGGACAGAACGTAGTACAAATCGCTATAACAGCGTTTAAAAGTAGTATATCACCTGGAATGCCATAATCCTGTCAATTAACTTACCAAAACTCTTAGTTGATCGTATTTTTAGGATTTATTCTACCGTAACAAATACTGCTTCAGGTACGTAGGGTCGATTAACCAAATTGCTATACGATAGATGACACCCCCTAGCTACACATGAGATAACGGCTTCAATAACTCCCCGTCTTTTAGTAAACAATCTAGCTCTCTCACTCTCCATGATAATACAGCCTCTTTTGAAGTTCGCTATGACGTAGTAAATCTGTCTGGAGATACTACAGCGCTATTTTGCTTGTGACGTTGCTGCGTGAATTAGATTTTTTTAATTGTTTTCGAGGCACACAGTCTGTGATTTCCGCGTTCCTGCCCAATGGTCTCATTTTGATTATGACTGATTGGAACCTGGCCGACAAAACAAGACTAGAGGTTCACAAACATCGCACAACCAAAAATCATGCAACAGTGTTGCGACAATGTATCAGGCAAAATCATCAACAAGGTCGTAGGCAGCATCAGCGTTACACAGCATCGCTTATGCAACGCCGACGAAGGCGAGCTCTCGCGAGAAACAGCCTACGCCAGGAGCTTAATATGATGTCCAACCAGAGGGAACACATGGCCTACCGAAAGCAATATCTACGGCACAAGTCCCATGATGGATGTAGACGCCGCCACGATACATCAGGGCTACCTGACACCGTGTTATGTGACTGCGCGTACAGGATGAAGGCGGCGGCTTCCGTACGCTACTCCGAGCTAGAAGGTATAGGAAAGGAGGGAGTAAATATTTGCCCTCTCCGCGCACCTTGCGACCTGGGTGCGCCGTTATAAATAACGGCTGGGCGTGGAGCTCTTCACGGCCTCCGCACGTGTCAGGCTTCCACAAACAAGATCCGCGTAAGCGTGAGGTACGTTTGCGCAAATGGAATATACGTTACACGTCCTTCACGGCTGCCGGAAGTACTCTTCGCTTTAGGATGGCGCTCCACTTCGTCAACACAGCAGCGGGTTCGCTGTCCGCATAATAGCCTATACGCAATACCTGCTCTGTCACGAAAGAAAGAAGAGATATTTCTTCGAGGGTCTATAGTTTCTTTTTTTCTTTCTAGATATAACCAAATGAATCCAATAAACAGTAAAGCCTGTCTCTTGGATTTATTTGGCTTCTGTTATAGCGAGATATATTTCCGTACCATATCGTTCGTTCCCTTTGTCGACTTCGTTGCCCGGCTGTATGGCCAGACGCAGACGACGCTGTATGATCCCTTGGATGTAAGCAGTGCGGTAGCCGTAAGAGAACTTAAGTGAACGAGAGGCAAAAAGATAGGCGGAAATGTTTGTACCACGATTGCGAAAATCATATCCAACCTTAGTGGTAGACTTAGTGAAATATGATTCTGGAGGTACGCTAGTTAACTCCGCTGGTATGCTATCAGGCAAGGCTTATGGAGGTCTTGAGGTTGTGCTGCCTCTGTGATCTGCCCTCGTCACGAACAAAATTAGAACCATATTATATAAGGGCAAACGTTTTAGGCACTGGTATCAGGATCGGTCCCCTTAATAAACTCATTTGATAACACTGTCTAGGAGCGACTTTAGAGCCCGTTCTAAACTCTCTTCAGGCGCCAACGGCATGTAGAATTGCCAAGTTCCCTCTATGCTGTAATTCACGATCATTTTTCGATGTAGCGATGCACCCACTACGCGTATGTAAGCCAAGGTAGGTACTATTCAACGCAGAAATTTGGGCTAGTTGGTGGGTGTAGAACATGTGCATCTTAGCAAGCGCAGCGGAACAAACACAAAGAGACACGTAAACAGGACAGGTGCTAGACATCAACTCAAAGTTTACTGACATAAAACTATGAAAACGTACAGCCATGCGCAGAACCCACAAAGAGGTGCAGACGGTGCTACTAACTCTGATATCTGCAATATCACTTCAGATACGCTGTTCCTTTCACGTGCAAAGCCAGTGAAGGTGTACTCACACATTTATCAGCTTATATGCTGATGCAGTGTGACTAATAGGTTTCTGGAGCTTGCTGAGCAGCAAATCTGCGCAAGATACTGTGCATCCTTGGCCGACATGACACCTGTGGGCCTACAGCTTCTTTTTCGAAGACGTTTCTAGCATTGGCGTGGCCCTGGGGTAGAAGGTCTGGATACCACACAGATTGCGTTGGTTTGATTACGGCTAGTGTTTATTTTTTCTCATTGTGCGCGATAGCAGCGAAAGACACCGGCTGCGGCGGCGTCGGACAGCATCGCAACCAAAAACGGCTGTTGTGAGTTCATAACAGCTTACGCTATAAAAATCTTGGCTTTAAATTATAGGCATCATAAGACAGAATTCCAGGAAAACCTTGAAGTAACAGATACTTAGAACATTTCTGGGAACAGTTCGGACCAGTGATGTGATTGACCAAAGCCATTTTGGCGCAGCTTCTGGAGCAGCTAAAATCTCACTTTGGAGCAGCATAACCAGCGTTTGGAGCAGTTACTTGCCGCACATTTTCGGACGCAAACACTTGTCTCAAAGCCGGAGCTGTTGCACACATATCAAAGGTGTTTTTAAATGACGCTCGCTTTCCCTGATGCCTTAGTTACAAAACTGAAAGCACAGTCTGTCATAATTTTTCATGCATTCTATTTACTTTCCCAATAATGTCTGATTACATTTGTGCTTTTAGTACAACCTAGTCCTGTATTATGTGGACAAGTGTCTGCTGTCATGCTTTATGTACAGAATCATTAGGGTTCTGGCTAATGAGCGGTTAAATAAGGAACAGGGTTTAGTAACTGGTAGTTTCTTTCAGTTATCGAATGTGTGCTCGACAAAATTTACGTTGATGGGGGGAGTACGTATTTACATTTGACAAGCTGGTGGACATGAAGAGTTGCCGAGGTCGACAAGCCCAGCCGAGATATACCGAAATGCCGGGACACCATGTTGGCGAAGTAACAGTCACTGCATAGCCCGTGGTATTGTTGGTACAATCTGCCCAGTGTATGGTCTTAAAACTTGGGTACCCTGCGTGAAATATTTTAGAAGTAAACTAGAACAAATAGCACTAAAAATAATAAAACTAAATAAACGGCCAGTTTTACATACACGTACTGAATTACTGTTGTCAATAAAGTGAAGTAAGACTGCCGTGCAAGAACAACTGGGTCATTATTACATTTCTCTGGCTGTATTCACAACATTTAGAAAATATTTTATTGAACTTAATAATGTTAGCTCGCAGGTAGGCTTAGTAGTAAAAAGAAAACTAACGCAGTAAGCTTCGCAGCATGGGCGAGTTCAAATCTAACGAAGAAAGTTTCGCAATATGGGCGAGCAGAAATTGTTTGGAAGCCTTGCGCCCAGCAACAACTTCAACTAGATGGCACATTCTTGTATACTGTGATGACCCCTCGAAATCACAGTGGTAACCTGTGGATTTCGAGTGCCCGCTGTCATGCTTATCACCGAAAGAACGCAAAAACGATGTCTTGGCGCATGCTTGGCGCAAATAATGAAAATTTTGCCAAGATGTAGCAGGATTTAGCAGGTTTCACATCTTGGCGCAGTTTGGCGCAATTGGCGCAGCTATCACATCACTGAGTTCCTTCTAACAGTTCCTTCGTGACTGTGCCCTTTTCGTACACGCACCAGTTCGAATGGTTTAAATGCTTACAGGTACTCCTACATGTTGTTGCTCTTGTGAGGCAGCTTGCGAGAAGGAGCAATTGTTATGGTTTTGGCATCACGCAAGCTCATAAATACTGGACAAATAACGCAAAAGGGCAATCAGATGTTCCAGGGAAAATTGCTGGGAACATTAATTCGTTGCCCCTGTTACAAAGGGCCACAGTCGGTATAGAAAGCTTCAGGGACTACGCAAAGTTCTAAGCCCAAGTTTACGTTTCTCCACGCTCGATGCTATAGACCGGCCGTAAATGGCGGCATAGTGTTGAGGTCACTCACAGTCCCGCGATTGATATATAATCCAACGGTCCTCGAGAACACCCTCCGCGTTTTTCCACGCCTAATTACACGTATGCTTGACGTCTCCTCCTAATTAAGATGCGGGGCCGTAATGAGAAATTCCACTGCGTTATGAAATCGGCCGGCCGCCTGAAGAAGTGATGAATGCAGGCCACTACAGGTTGCAGGGGTTGAAGCTCCGGCCACGCGTACCCCAGCAACTGTAGGCGATTAACTAAGCAGCGCTATATACCTTTAAAAGTAATGACATCGGCGATTATGACATATCATATATGTAAACTTGACTTTGTAACGCTAAATCCTTTATTTTTTTATTGTGACATAGACTTGTCCTTAAGACATAGTATTTTTGTGTGTATATGTGCCTTAACTGTGCGCCGTTAGGCCGGTGTTGTGTATGAAGTGAAGCAGTTTCTTGTGGAATCTGTTTTCATGTTTTCAGCGGTCGTGTCACTGTAGCGAAGGCCGGCTTGCACGAGGTGATGAGAGCGTTCCGAATGTAACCCTTGGCATGCCCATATAAGATGGTCTGCATCTGCTTACATCACTGCAATAGAGCAATCCGTCTTAGCACTACAAGCTCGACACCGTATCTTGTTCTTTAGCATGTCCTAGGATAGAACATCTGTGGTTAACTATTTTGATCCGTGGAAGCTGGCACAAAAAGTGGAAGCACTTCCTTTTTGTGTTTTGCTATTCTTTACAACGTGTTGGTGATTTCCACGCGAGTAGAGGGTGGTGCTTTGCGTCTTATTCAAAGCCACTTCATCATTTTTTCTCGGCGGTATTGATAAAGCGTGAGTCTGCGCCACCGATCTAAGGGGATCACGTATTTGATCGCCCGAAACCTGCTACGAATCTGCATCACATTCACTCTGCTCGTGCTCATCCGTCTATTTGGCGCGTTCTCTTTTGCACGTTCCGTGACTGCGGCATATGCAGCTTTAGTTGAAAACGAAACGACTAGACTAATAGTCGTGGAGCCTCGGTTACAGACCGGTCTACCGATATAGCTGTTCTGAAAGCGTGTGGGGCTGGCGCCTTGTAACTTGCACGCAGACCGAAACTTCAAAATCGCGGAGGCCGCTTGCCACACCTGCGTCTCCTTTCGTGATGGATGATGCTCTAATGAACGTCACGCAGAAACGGAGGTCGCGTTGCTGCAGCGTCTCGCCGCCGCGGCTTTCTATGGAAAAATAAAGTTAATCCGTTCCTTTGCTGCTTTGCCGCGTTCGCACGCTTTTCGCCGCCGCAACGAGCCACTTCCTGGGTGTCGCACGTGCAACGCCGAATGAGGAGCGCTCCGTAACGGACGTCGAGTCAGGTTGGAGGTAATTACTATCGGTTATGAAGAAGCACGATGCAATGTATCCTTTCTTCCGCGTGTTCAAGCGTGGTATCTTCTCGATCACGATTGAGTGAGTTGGGCTACTGGTTACCGTTAATTCTCCATAAAGATTACAATGAATATGGTTTCATTTTGGTCGAATGTGCTACGCGTCCCTCAAAGCTAACACGCTTTGCCTCATTTCTTCGCTTACCTACAAGCTTGCTTTGTGCACCATCGTAACATCAATCAATCAATCAATCAATCAATCAATCAATCAATCAATCAATCAATCAATCAATCAATCAATCAATCAATCAATCAATCAATCAATCAATCAATCAATCAATCAATCAATCAATCAATCAATCAATCAATCAATCAGTCAATCAATCAATCCCATATTTACTTTTTTCTTCCGCCCATACTACTTTCGATCATACTCTAGCTCATTAGTTATTCAATTAATATAACCATAATTAATTCACCACAATTATGCTATCACATATCGTACACTCAAGCATTCTTCTGTTATAACATCGTGCTCTGGTGAATATTTTAAGCCACTGCTACAATGTATAAGGACTTCTCCGAGCACTTTTTTTTCTTTATTTGATAGTTTGCCAAGTGGCATACACTATTAAATATATAAATGGAGAGCCGGTTTCTGCGATGTACGTCAACAGTACTCTATGGTTAGGCACCTAAAGCCACGAACCATTGTCCGGTGGTCCCATGTGATGAAGACCACTGTATTCAGGTAGCGTCGTCGTATCTGGTACAGGCCAGGCCATGTCCTTTGCCTATAATAAAGATCACTTTGGGAATGAGATTTCTCATTGTGTGAAACACGTCACAGTTGACCGTCTCGAGCAAAGCATGAAGTTGAAGGTGTCAACAACGAATATGCCATACAATAAAGAGATAGCTAACGGTCTCATTACGTGTATTTCGATCTACCTGCCAGTTCGTCGCGCTACGTATATGTCGCATTCACGCATTCTCTAATTTACAAATTTTATTTTTAAATTAGGACAGATCGAAGATCGGCCGGCGCGTAATTGAGTGATTGAACGAAATTGAACAACATGGCACAAACTGAGAAAAGTCATCACAGGGGCACATGCCATGGGCTCTTTATGGTGGCTGAAAGTTTAGTTCACGCACTTTTGTTATCTTCCGTTGAAGTACTGAAAAGTGCCTCCGCACATCAGCTTGTCAATATGCCACCACACATACGCGGGTGGTACTTATATATATATATATTTTTTTTATCTTTGTACTCCGTCACACGATAAACAAACCACTAGCAATACACATTTCAGCATTCATGCTCTATTCTTCTCCACTTGAGCCAGTTTTCATGCTAATCTTCAGGCATATGCCCATATTTTAAGCCTCATCGGAGTCATCCATTCAGAAGACTGTTGTTATGCTTGCTCATATAAACCTATTCGCGTCGCCTGATGCCGAGAGGACCAGGGGGATCGAACAATACAATTTCACTTTCACTATATTAACAGCATGCCGAATCAGATGTAGTAACGCTTTCGTTTGGGCTAGTCGGTGTATACTTGGAACATAATGTATGGCTGCACTAAAAAACACGGACAAAGAAGAGATGCACACAGGACGGGCGCAAAGATGTGGTAGCGATGTGAGCAGATTCTTTTGAAATGAGCAGGCAAGTATAACCACTAGCGAAAAACGTACCATGGGAATGGATGTCATGCGAAGCATGCGGAGGAAGGTGACTATATGGTGTAATTTTTTTGTTGAGCTAAACGTTACGAAATGACGGTAAACATATGTACAAATCTTGTACGCACAGACATGTATTTTGCGACAACAGTCGCAAAATATTTTATATAACCAGTTGTTTACAGTTGCGTAACGATGCCAGAGCAACATGGGTATTACCAACACCAGAAGCGGTAAGCTGAAATGGAGCGCTTGTGCTTGCGAGGATGGTAGCCCTGGATAGTGCTACGTAGATCAACTTCAGTGGATGGCACTTAACTACATTTGACGCTAACCCGACGTGACGCCAGCACCATTGCAGTACCACGGCCGCTGGTCGTGGCAGTACATATGTAATGTCACGGCCGCTGGATGAAAAAGCGCACGGCTTTTTCATCCAGCGGCCGTGGTAATGTTTATAAAATTAGACAGCCACCACTGCAACTACAATTCAAGTTTCGCCAACATTACGCCTGCATAGGGTCTTTTTCCAAAGCAGTTCCGAGACCCGGCGTGGCTCTCTGGTAGAATAGTTGAGTGCGATGCAGAATGCTTGGGTTTGATTCCTGCTGGGACCAAAACATTTATTCTTTGCTTTGGTCGTGTCAACGCGGCCGATGTCGGTTTTTCTTAAGACTCTCGCATTTAAATTACCAATGTCTGTTCTCGCCGTTCCTCGGTAGATATAAACTATCAAACACCTGTGGCGCATACCCGCATACCGCTGCCCGAGGTATACGGGTATGTGCCAGACGTGTATGGAGGAAAGGGTTGGACGTCGTACGGGACGGGATTTTCACATTATTTATGTCATGACTAGGCAGTCAAATCGTCAAACCCTCTTACCCTCCCATACTAATTTTGGTCTACCCCAAGTTAAGGAGGTGGGAGGTGATCATAAGAGCACCCAGACGTAAGCGGATAGATAGATATATAGATAGATAGATAGATAGATAGATAGATAGATAGATAGATAGATAGATAGATAGATAGATAGATAGATAGATAGATAGATAGATAGATATAGATAGATAGATAGATAGATAGATAGATAGATAGATAGATAGATAGATAGATAGATAGATAGATAGATAGATAGATAGATAGATAGATAGATAGATAGATAGATAGATAGATAGAAACGTAGACAGAAACACTCAAAGTGTCCGCAGTACGCAAAGAAATGCTTCGCACTTAATAAAATAAAAGTTTACGACCCAAAACCGCAATATGATTATGAGGGACGCTGTAGTGGAGGGCTCCGAAAATTTCTACCACCTGGGAGGGGTCCTTTAACGAGCACCTAAATCTAAGTACACGGGCGTGTAGCATTTTGCCTCCGTCGAAATGCGACCACCACGGCCGGCATTCGATCCCGCGACCTTCGGGTCAGCAGTCAAGCATAACCACTAGACCACCTTGGCGGATGGTAGAGCTCAAAAGGATACAAGCTTCGCAATAGACGCAAAAAATAAAAATGAAGTGGTGACGTGCTTCTAACAAAGTCCTGCCGCTGCTCCCCGGCTTTCCGGGGGCCGAGTACAGTTCTTGGAATGCTACGCGTAGTGTCCTCAGCTGACATCAACGTCAGACACCTATATAATCACAACCCTGCACATTAAATAGTGAATTTTCCGCCTCGGTGGAGCAGTGGCTACGGTGCTCGACTGCTGACCCGATGGTCGCGGGTTCGATCCCGGCCGCGGCGGTCTCATTTCGATGGAGGCGAAATGATAGAGGCCCGTGTTCTGTGCGATGTCAGTGCACGTTAAAGAACACCAGATGGTCAAAATTTCAATCATGGTTTTGAGACGTAATACACCAGGGCCCGCATTCCCAAAAATGTCTTACGTTGAAAATTTTCGTAAGAGAACATTTCAGCCAATCAGGATGCGGTGCGTATCATTACCGACACCTACTGACCAATAGGAAAACGCAGTTACGAAATAGAAGTTTTGTGAATTAGGTTCCAGATATCATTATTACTATTATATCATCATTGCATGCCTGTGGAGATTGCCCATAGGCGTGCGATCACAGTGGCAACGGACAACGTACGTTAAATCGCCGAGCAAGAACTTTACACCCTACTTTGAGTGAAACCGCCGAGTTATTTTTGCTCGACACGTACGCGGTGCCACTATGCCTTCTTCTTCCTTTTTTTTTTTTTTTTTAGATGACATACTTTCTATTTCGGCGCCCGCGTTGGAATGCGACTAAACGGTGGCAATGGTCGCTCTCGCCAGTTAAGCATAAGTGCCTGGCGGTGGACGGGAAGCTGCCGCTTCGGGAGCCGCAACGGCGGTGGCACACACTTGACCCACATTTGGCCGAAAACAACTCAACTCATTCTCCGTCTACCCTTCCCTATGAAGAGAATGGAAAAGGAGCGGCAGGCAGCCTGTCTATTGTTCTTAAAAGGCTGAATATTAACTCGCTGCTCATCTCTAGCGCGGTGGTCCCTCGTTCTTGTCTTTATTTATTTCTTTTTTTTGTTTTGTTTTGGTAGTTGTTGTTGGCTCGCACGTGTTCGCACGGCCCTTAACCCTGTTTTGTGAGCCCCGGAATTCTCTGAATGTTTATTTTTTTTCTTCGTCGAGACATGAAGGAAACAGAGAATTATCGTCAACGTCATTACCATCATCACCATAATTAGCAGCAGCAGCAGTGGTCGTAGTGGCAAAGCGTCATCACTGTAATTACGACAACGACCAGAGAACATACGGAGCCCACCAGACACTTCTTCCTTTTTAAAGCGACCATTACTCTCGCATAGCTGTTTACACACACTATGTGCTATACTCCATTCATTCATTCATTCATTCACAAAACTTTATTAGAGTCCGGAAGCCCGGTCTTTCATAAGGTCCCTCAATATAAAGCAGCTTTAGTCTCTCCTGATGTCAAACTTAAGGACCTTAACAAGACGCTGTGTCTAGATTGAGCCCTGTGTGAGGCAGCACCACAGTGATACATTTGCAGATATGGACTTTTCAGGTCCTTCTGTGCTGCGAACCATTTGCCTAGCTGGGGGCTAGTAAACAAGACATTTTATTAAACGACTGGGATTTTAGATGAGCGAAGGGCACCCTTGACATAGATAAACCTTTTATTATAGGTTGTTGCTGTTATATTAACCGTGGGTAAAGACAATCGACGTAGCCTAAGCCCATCGTCGAAGGAACCGCGGAGGTTACCTTATAATCAGTTTTAGTAAACAATTATTTCTCACTTTCGTAGTGAAAATGACAACAAATGCGGATCCAAGTGAAGTTACAGATTGAGCAGTGAAATCCATGTCGTGTTCTTTTTTCCCGACCCAGTCTTTGTTTATAAGTCAATGGTACATGCTTCACATTGAGGGTACTTAAATAAGCACACAAACATGTGGTGGCATAGCGCGCGTTACGCAGATGTATTTCATGCACTCGTTTCGCTCCTGAATGCAGTAGAGGGAATCAAGTGGACGTCACTGTTTCCGAACTATAGCTTTTCGTGAGAGCCGTTTCATAGAAAGTTTAATGTGACGCGTATGGCGATACAGTATGACTGCACGCAAGGCTTTAGTCGTGAACTGCTTGTCGTACGAACCCAGGCGGGAATATTTAAGCAGTGTCATAAAAGAGCAATGAGACAAAACCAGAAAGTGCAAATGCGAAAGAAACAGCAACTATGCGGTGCTCAATCGCCCGTGTCGTCAAACGCGTCACGGCGCGAAGAAAATCAGCGATCTGTAGAGCCACCGCTGCGCGAGAAAAAAACAAGAGGCAACGTGCGTATAGTGAACATAAAGAATACACGCGAGTAGCCGAGCGAGCAAAACTGTCCAATCAATTATCCTTGCGGCAAAAGGTGCAGGAAGGGCGTCCTCCAGGCTCGTCATTGTACACCCGGCGTACAGCGTGATCGAATGGGAAACTAAACGCGTACCTTCGCACGGAGAGGCAAAGTCTGAAGACACGTTTTCTGCGCCGTATACAAGTCGAGACCACACAGAGCGTGCCGAAGCCGCCCGCGGGCGAACATGCGTTGGGTGTACCAGGACTCTCCGGCATTCCAATATGCCATCACCGCCGCCAATAGATAAATAAATAAGAGTAACACACTAGCAAAGGCAGGCAGAACTAAGAGTCATCTCTTCCATTCGCTTGCCGCGTCTGTATATGCGCTTCTTCAACTCCACCCCGTAATCCAGCGAAGCACACTTTGGTGGGGGAGTGGTAGTCAGGGATTTCCTTTCAAGGCGATGTGCTTTGCCACCTGTCATGTCTGTACCGGCCGATACGGGTTCAACGCGCAATTCGATTTTCAGTGGGTGCACGTTCGAAACCTCGAACGCCGGTACCGCGGCGAGGGGACCTTTCAGCGGCCCGTCACGTCTTTGTGAGATACAGTGTGGTTGCTGCAAGAGCGTGTCAGCTGCTGTCGTTACACATGCAGGCCCTTTCATCGCATGCTGCGTGACGTCTATGTTCACGACAGGGCGTGTCAGGGGCGCCGCCGTGGTTTTTAATTGTGTATTAGGCGTTCTTGCGTGTGTGCAGTTATTGGACGAGGCCTTGCGAAGCCGCTGCGCGTGACTGGTCCTGTTGACGGTGCGCACATGCCGGAGTCGACGCGCAAATGGCGATACAACTATCGTGAGCGTTCCAGGCATGCTGTTCAGACAACTTCTCCACAGGAACAGGCTCCAGTGCTCGTAACTCATTCACTGACGTCGCAATGTTTGGCAGATCATGTGTGATATTATCACGTAGCCGGGACGGTGAAAAATCTATACTCAAGCCGGTAAAAGCGGACTCTTCATTGTGCGAATCTGTGCCCAGAAAGAAACAGTCACTCACGCAATTCAACCATAACGGCGAGAGCAGTCGTTGGTCGTCAGTAATCTGATCGTCAGTGAAACTCGTCGGCGTTTATAGATGCTTGATCGAACATTCCAGCGTTATCACTAGTGCCTGCGTTCATTCCAGCTTAAGTTTAACCGATCACCTCGTGCGCGGTATCTTATCAGATCTCTCTAAAACAACGCCGAAAGTTCCAATGCATTCTGGAGTAGCGTGCGCCGAGTGGTAACTCGTGTAACAGTTTGTGTGAGGGAAGTTCGGTCACATAAAAAATAATGAGACAAATGCGCGTGGCAATATGGTCAACAAGAGAAGTAAAAGTCCAAGCTGGCGATGTTATGCGGACTCTGCACCGTGCGATAGTTGACAGGAAAGCTTGGCCGTCCAAGAATTGCTCAGGATAAAAAAGAAAAAAAATAGAGATCGCTGGCCTATTTTGACATTTCCAGGATTCTCGCCCATGTCACTTTACGAGACAGAATTAATTTCTGCACTCCTGCGCTCACTCACTTAACTCGCTTGGTTATAAATTCATCGTATTCCATCTTGAATCGGTGCATAGAACAAATGTCCGCCGCGCTGAAGCTAACGCGAAATCGGCTATCAGTTAATGTTGTCTCTCTCGCCACTACCTGGAGTAGGCACTTTCAAGAAGAGTGTCACTAATCAAGCTTTCGATATCTCAGCAGACTGAGGCGCCACGTAACGTGAATATTCAGAGGAGTACATTCCATTCGCTCTCAGCTAGCTGTAAATCTTTTCGCACAGTACTCCACATCGGACATAACTTAAGTATAGAGAGTACGTCGGGAATTTCGTTTGTCTGGCAATACAACGAAGTATCAAGAAACGAGTGCAAATAATAAAAATAACAACACCGTGATGAAGAGTTCACTTGATGTCTGTCCATACCACTTGTTTATATAAAGGGAGTACATCATAGTGTATATTGGCATCCGCAAACAAGGTGAATAGGTGATAAACCAAAGGTCAGTTCAAGTGTACTTAACAGTAAAGACAATGACATGTCCCTTCCTAAATGACACTAAGCACTATACCTTATCAGAGACATTGATATCTTTGTCTACAGTCCATAGAAAAAAAAATAATTTAACAATGTTATTGCACGCTTGATTCTTCATTAGCCGCGGCATCATTATACAAATCGTTCATAGTGCACCGAGCATACGAGAATGGCATAATATCGGTTGCTCTCACTGCTGTGTAGTTTCCTGAAAAGCAGCTGAAACGATCGCAGAACTCGAGAGGTACATAAATCCACGCGTGCGTTTACGCCTTGCCCACCACGTGTCGGAGCATTTGATCTCCGTTACGCGGAAATGAACAGGCCTTATTCCCAGCACCAAACAACTATGCCATCCGGTTAACTCGGGGAGCGACCTAAGAGTTATGCGGCGAACTACCCTCAAAAAGCGCGCCACGCTGAGCGCGATTTGAGCCCATCTATATAAATGTCCACGACGTTACCCGAAAAGCGGGCGTCGCTTTATGAGCGAGCAACGCCCATAAGGCGCATTTCAGGGTGCCAGCAGGAAGTTGTTCCCCATATAAAGCAAGTGCTCGTAGTCAAGTGAGTTGTTGCTTGGATGGTACTACATGCACAGTGGCTTCAGGCTCTAATTTGTCGGTTGCTGTGGCGAAACCGCTTATCGCGTATCGTACGCATACACTGACAAATTCGAGCTAGACGTAATCGCGCCGCTCATCACCTGCGGAACATTGTTAAGTCATAGAGCTACTGTTCGTTGTAGCTCCATGGACGCATCCGTAATGTACTTATACGGGAGGCGAAGAAGACTTCAAGTACAGAGACGCCCGAAGATGAATCGGTGGGCGTATCGCACGGCCGACACCGGGCAGCGAATTCCTGAATTTCAGGCACCCTCGGGGCCTTTGTCATATAGGCTGGCTGCTATCTTCTGTAATTTTCAGTATGAGATGTCCTACTTGATCAACGATTTATGTAGTGGCGAGTTAAGGGTATATCTCGACGGCGTATATCGCTTATGAAACGTTCCTTAAGCGCCTGACTCCGGAGAAAAAAAAATGGGGGGCGTGGGCAGCGTGCCTCGCACATTTTGATTACCATCAAAACGTGCGAGCCCTGTTTCTGCAAAGAAGACTCAATTTTCACGGGTAATGCGAAAAAAAGTCAGGGCGGCGAAACGTAAACACTTTATTAGAACCGTATATAACATGACGCACGAGCTTTGCGCTGCAGAATACAGCGCTGGCCGAACAGACATGGAAGGAAGAAGGAAAGAGACCAGCTTTCATTATTGCAAGGCATGGATATGCTACTTCATTACTTCAGCATCTTTAAAGGCGTACTTGCGAAATGAGTTTGAATTAGAGCCGGATGCCGTAATCCATGCAATCCACACATTCAACTGGACGCTTGAAATCGACTGAGAAGAAGAAATCCACGCATCTCCACGAAGTGAATGATGACGAGTGGGCGAATCTAGGTCCTAAGGTCCATAATGTGTACGTTGAAGTCGCCGACTAGTATAAAGGGTTTGTGCGTGTATGTGTTTTATATTGTTCCTTCACAATTATAATTGCTGTTCGTCTATTGTAAACCTTGTCTTTTATTTATATACACACATATGTGTCGCCTATAGCAATGGGTTTCTAACCACCATGACAGCAGACAGTGAGCTTCAACGACAAAGCTAGGTCGTAAGGTCCATAATGTGTACGTTGAAGTCGCCGACTAGTATAAAAGGTTTGTGCTTCTAAGTGTTTTATATTGTTCTGTCACAATTATGATTGATATTAGTCTGTTGTTAAACCTATTTTTGTGTCTCACATCCACGAATCTCCCCGTGACGGACGCGGACGACAACAAGGTTAGGCCCTAAGGAGCTTCGCCCCTAACAGAAGAAGAAAGCAGATGGCTTTCGCCTTCGAGTCGTCCAAGGCGGATGCATTAGGGACCACGTGACTCCTTTTCTTTAACCACTAACACACAGAAAGTGAGTTGGCCCGAACTTCAAGTCTGCGCACCTGCTTACCAAAACCGTCTGTTTCTCCTCCTAATTCGCCGAGTTTCCCCTCTTAATTTCTCTGTCTTTTTTTCTCTGTCTATTTCCTCCGTATGGCCCCTGATATTTTGGACAGGTGTATCACACACCTTGTAAGTAGTGCATAAAGCACCTGGCGTTTCCCATACCTGAGTAGCGTAGAGGCAGCGTGTGCACGCTGGAAACAAGCCACAGTCGCGCCTAAACTACACCAGCTCTTCGTACGTCAACGCACACCGCCCCAAGCCGTATTCAAAGACATATGCGTACGTATTTTCGTGCTTCGCAGGCTCTTGATACTTTGGAAATACGTACGACAAGCTCGTCGCTGCCGTCAGTTCAACACGACACTGACGTTGCGGGTAGAATTAGAATGCAAGGAACAATTCTTGATTCTGGGGACAGGTCACTGATTGTGCTGATGGGCGTGGCCCACATTTCGAACCGGGACTATCACTTACGTAGAGCTCCACTGGGATTCGTTTTGGGAGTTTTGTTTTACAACCGAAGGATGGTATTCGAAAGTATGTGAACAAGTTCTAGAGAGTGCGACTTGTGTTTTTTTCAAACTACTGATGAAAAAAAAAAATAAAGAAAAGAAGCGCTGCGGAGCTTTTGGCTGAGTCGAATTTTGCGACTTTCTCCGGTGTTGACTGGAGAAACCAGGCCTGTGGGACATATCCATATATTTAAGGGATCTTGGCCAGATATAGAAGCCAATTTCTTGCGCTAAAGTAGACTAGCTATTTTGATCATGTATCTAAATATAAGTAGAAATCAATATTTATTCCTGATTTATTTTTGTTCATTCCATAATAATCTTTCAAAGTATGCTACAGGAAAGGGAATCGTTTCCCGGTTTCCACTGATGAGCGGACACAAAACAATGCAGAATCCGAATAAAAATTTGATTCTGTCTTGCTCGACGAGTAAGCCGTATACGCCGGAATAACGAACACCAGGGACAAAATTATTAGGGCGGTTTCAAAACTATACCGAAATAGAACATAAGAGGGATCGATTTTATCATTGTACGAAGGAATCGCATAGCGTGAGACTGCAGCAAGTGACAATTAAGTCCATTATTAGGGAACGAACGCCGAATAAATGGTAATTATAATTGGCGCGTTCCCAAAACTCGTGGGGTAAGATTGCTGTCCAGTTCGTATTCAGACTTGATTCATTGCTTACATCTATGTTTACCCATTGAGCATTGAACCAGTGAGCACCATTACATCCATCTTGAACAGAGGTGCACTAGCCTGTTCCCACAAAGACTAAACGCCCGTTCAGGCCACGAACATTCCGCTTGCTTCGTTCACTGGTTCCATAACCGCAATTGACTGCATGGCGTTTGATGTACACGTTTCCCACACTATATACACTGAATCTGCTTGACCTTCGCATTAGCTGCGCCGACAACCACTGGTCCACCGCCACTTGCTTAAGTAATAGTCGTTGGAGTTTTCGGCATATGCGACAAAATAGTGCACGCATTAAAGCTATATTTGCTTATTTAACAAAGTGAAGGTTTGGGCGTGTTGGTATTGCCCATTCTTGCAGACTAGAGCACAGCAATACGAAGACAGTAAATGCGGAAGCATTGTCAGCCTAGCAGTGATTTCCAACTCAATTGAGGATGTATCGATAGATCATCGCTCGTGGCAGAAGAGTTCCGGCTATTTTCGATTAGCAGTGATCCGAATCTAAAGAGACGATGGCACGCACGCGCACGTTGGTGAAGGACGAGCCATGATCACGCTGAGTGTTCAATTCAGCATGCTGCTATAGGAAAACGCTGCGCACAGGAAATGATATAATCACCAGAGATTGGTCCTGCGTTGGATGAGCTGTTGATCCGGTAATCCACGAGTGATAAGCTTTTATAAACTCCATTGGTAATGTCACGCTGTAAAGAGTTTCTTCTGCAAATCTCTTAGAAGCCACGTATTTCACGTTCAGGAAGCACATGCAGTAATGTGCTCGCGTGAGAACTGCCCTAGTACATACAGACTTTTCGTGTCCGCAGTAATCCACGAGCTTTCGTGCTCTTTCGAATACGATGCGAGCATCACGAAAACAGGAAAAGAACACAAACAGGTACGTACGGCACATCCCCAACCTCATTTATTCGAGAATAACGCACGGTGCGCGCACCTAGTAAACATCGTTTGCCTTGCCGGCCAAGCCGAAGTAACCCAGATAACGGTCTTTCGTGGCGATCGGGTGTAGCTGTAGGGCGCGGCCGCATCTCCTCTCTAAGGGCAGTTCGTGTTTGCTCTTGCCCATCTTCTGTCGGTGCCGAATATGCGTTAACAGTCGCCTCTCTGACATCTTCATTAAGATGTTTGTAGATGCGAAGGCTTTTGAGTAATAAGCCCTCTTAGAGATACGGTAATATAAATGTGAGAGGAGTGAGTGAAGGAGGAGGAAGAGGAGAAAAGGAAGGACAGGGAGGTTAGCCAGTTCTCAGACTGGCTGGCTACCCTGTGCTGGGGAAGGGGGGTAAGGGGAATAAAAGATGACAGAAAAGAGAAACAACTTTATCAGGTCCACAAGCAAAAAGAGAGGTGACACCTTTGATATATTCTCTTAAAGCGCGGCCACGAAGCGCGTTGTTGCGCGATCATATCTACTATGCTCTCAAACACCACCCTTGAATAATGTTATTTCATACATTTTTATTTTAGTATTCTCGCTGTCTCTCGGTTCTCCCCTTAAGCCCTATCATAGGTTCTATCATATACGTAACCCTTACTGCGTATTTCAGGAAGCGCGCTGTATACTGGCTACTTCGAGTGGTCGCTTCGGATCACTCCCACCAATGCTACGGAAAGATGGTGTAGGACTGAACACGATCCGAATTTTCGAAATAGGCGGTGATGTAGTTGATGAGCACGCTTAGAAATCTCTGTCAGAGCCTGCTCATATTACAGTAAAGATTAGTACCACTTTCCATACACATTTTGAGAGTGCTGCAAGAGAGCTTTGAAGTAGCAAATGATGTCAGGCGCCTTGCCACTCGTGACGTTGTTTCTGATTCGTCGCTCGATGTCGCCTCACAAATCGAAGTGTTATATCACCGTGCACTCGATAATGAAACAGGTAAAAGTTAAGATAAAATCACCGCCTAAGGATTCCGTCCAGACGATTATACCTTCGTATACCAGCATCCAAATTGGGATTTAGCTGCCAACTGCTTGCCCTAAAATCAGTTTGAAATGTTGGCATTACTTCATGCGGGAGTGATACCACCATTTCAAATCGATTTTAATGGAAGGCGTTGGCTAGCCTGATCCCAATTCGCTTATATGTTCTGTCCACTCATGTGGACGTTGGGATACAAAGGGTTTAGCAGCAAAGCTGAAACGTGCGGCTCTTGTGTTAATCACTGGGTTATTCCCGGCGGCTCATTGAAGTCTTTCTGAAGTATTAGTTACGTCTGTCCAGAATTCTTAATTGGGTTTGCCGGACATGTGTTCCTTTCTTCATCCTTAGCGTACCAGTGGTGAGTATAATTGTACAAGACAAATTTCCGCTTCGCATGCTTTTTTTTTTTTTTTGGCCGTGGATGAATTCTTCATTTTTAGTGGAAAAGTGGTGAGTGGTGGAGCTTACCCACTTTCTGTGACGCATACGCGCTGGGAGTTATTGCGCACATAGGAGGGACGAACTTAGTTTCGGCTAGCACTATACCGCTTCGCTGTTAAATACACGCGGTAGCGAATACGGGCACGTTACAAGAACATGGGTTTGATCGCACGAAAACCAGGAGCAAACATTTACTCTGAGAAAAATCTCAAAAAAGAAGTGAAGGAAGCGATAACGGTAGATACCTCGTTTGTATGTCGGACACGTGAATTGTAAGGTGCATTCCGCGAACCCGTTTTAAATCGAAGAGCAAGGAAGAAAGAAACGCGACACATACACATTACTTCACGCGCCACAGTCGAGCGCTGTGCATGTTCCTGTTCGCAGCCAGCTTGACCAAGAGCATGGCGGTGGTGCGGGCACCGACCCCGCACCGCATAGCGGCGATGGAATCGTTGCGAGGACTCGGGACGGTGTTTGCTTCACCGCATAAAAAACGAAGCGGCGCGTCAAGCGTCGGGATTACTTTTGAGGAGCGCTTTTTTTTTCTTTTTGCTCACCGTCGCAGATAGCGGCATTTCTCGAACGGTTCCCGCAGGTCATTTTAATTCGTCCAAACACCCGCCACTGATGGTCGTTTAAGATTAGGAACAAGTCCTGCTTCCACGCCACATACTAGCCCCGAGGAATTAGCGCCATCCTACCAATGCCGCGTCTCTCGTATTTTTGTTCTTTAAATTATCTCCTCATATCTCGTTCATTTAATATTACTTTTTGATTTCTGCTCGGTGTTGTTGAGGTCGGTTGCTATTACGACGCATGACGTGTCACTTTGTGTACCCTTCATTCTTTATATTTTGTTTTTGTCTGCACCCTCTAACAAACTTCCCAACGCGCTAATTCAGTACATGATCATCAATTCTGATGCTATTCTCAGCTATATTTTTTTCTGCTTGTAAGTGTTCTCGGTTAGAAAGAAAACAAAAACAAAACAGAATTTTCTTTGCTTTATTGGTGGGCTACTGTTGCTTAAGTTTCTTCATGTTGCCTTCCCAATGATTCATCTTTTCATAGACGGCATCTTTAGCGCAAACGTAGAAAAGAAAGGTGTACTAAGAAGAGAAGAGAAGAACACAGTGCACAGGGCGAGCGCTAAACATCAACTGATTTTATTTCTGTAAAATACCACGGAAAGACTCCCCCGCGCATGCGTGTCGCCGGTGCGTCACTAATCAATCATCGCATCAAGCAATCTATACTCGCTATTGTATAAACATACCGAAGTGTCACTAATACATTCCGTGCCTTTGCTCCTAATATGATATGCTTCCAGTAGCTCTCTCCCTAAGGTATCCGCGCCTCTACCCAGGATCTTAATCTCGTTCAGCCGCGGGTGCACATGCGCAGGCCGCGCAATGGACCGGCAAATGCGCATTACTTTTATTCTTCAATGACAATTCATGTTCCCGAGCACGGTCGTTCACACATCTCCCCGTTTGACCTATGTAGGTCTTTCCACACGTTAGAGGTATGGCATATACAACGCCGACTGCGCACATAACGTATGGCGTGGCATGTTTCTTCTGGCATCCATGCTTTTCTTTTTCTTTGCACACGCGTGCGCAGAGGTAGAGGCGCGGATACCTTAGGGAGAGAGCTACTGGAAGCATATCATATTAGGAGCAAAGGCACGGAATGTATTAGTGACAGGTACCGCCGCAACATGGGGATGACTCATTAGCACGAACTCAATTATAGTTCTTTGTTTTCAGTTTTTTTTTTCTTGCAGGCTCCATCATCTCAAAGTACAGATTTAGTTCATGCAGGTAGAGACAAACGAAGATATAACTAACAATTTTCAAATCACATCATGCAACCATCTCATTTTCGCATGTGTGGCTAAAAGCTCATAAAAACTCGCGTAAAGGTATTGATCGGAAACAGTTTTATTCTTTGTATCGTTTACTTCATTTTGCATCGGTGTACTCATTGAATCCTTGTCCGTTAATGCTCACAGGGTTAATACCGCTGTGCCAAAGTTACTACAAATAAGACTTATCTGCAATCACCCATCCGACTTGCCAACCACCGACAGCTTAAAAGCGCTAATTGTTTCAATAGACACCGTAACGCAGTACAGCAAAACATGACACACCGAGTACGTCCATCGCACACACTCATCACGCATCTGAGAGACGCTAAAGATAGACCAAAACCGAAGACAAAGATATAGGTGTGCCCGCGTGCTCAATGAGGTGTATCTAATAACCTCATTCAATCGATGGCGAAAGAGCTCGGTTGCTTGAAATCTTCAAACCAGTTCTCTACGTGGATTACTCTTCGAAACAAGCATCGGCACATTTACCGTCGGGGCAGTCATGCACTGGCGCTCAGCGAAATGGGCGCATTCCGTCGTACTTGCCGATGCACTCGGAGGCTATAGTCGATGCTGGGATAAGTGGACCACGTGACCACGTGCCGTTGCCTCGAGGATAAAAGAAACACGAGACGACGCAAGTGGAGCATCGTGCTCAATCCTCTCTTAAGCCGTTAGATGAAGTACTACACGCAGTTCAGTCTCGATTAAGCGCTGCTGTGCGAAGCCTGTTTCCACAAATGCGGCGAAGGCCGCTTTGCAAAACGAGCGGCAGGTGTTTGCACTCGATAGCGGGCTTACGCTCGCGCCGGTCGTGTGCGCCAGATTAGACATGACGCGGCGTTCCCGCTAATTCCAGTTTGCGCGCCCAGCTAGTCTTCCTCTCCTTTTAGTGTTTTCGTATCTTCCTCTTCTTCTCACTTCTCTTTTCTGGCATCGTCTGTAAGTGGGCCGGCGTGATGTTCCTTTTTAGGAGACAACTTGTATGTTGCTTCTCTTTATGTTTTTATATGTGTACATAAATTATTAATACAATAATAATGAATCGGTTGCCTCGGCAACAGCGCGCTTATAAATGTTTTTTGCTGGACCTATTTTTATTGCTGTGCGCTTGCACTTATTCTAATGGTATCCTGGATGTCCGTTTTGCTAGGAGATCGCGCTTTTTTTTTTTTTTCAGCAAGCAAATTAGGTTGGCATTCTGAGCTCTCGCAGTGTAGGCTCTACTGCCTAAACCGCCGAAATTTATCGTTGCAGCTTCGCCATTAATGCGGATAAGATGAAGCGACAGCATACCTCAGCCTATATCTCGCGTGCCAACATGACAAGTCCCTCAGTGCCGGATTCGCTCTGTGCGACAGCGATCGCTTCAATGGGCACAGTCGACGCGGTCGCAAAGTTTTGGAATACCGTATCATTTCCCCAACCCTCACGCAAACGACAGAAGGCACGTCGTCCGCATTCGCACTAACGTCGGCGCCTCAGTGCATTTAGGGTTCCTGCTCTAAATTCTGCCCTACCCCAAACAATTTACGCTTTTATGGGAGACAGAAGGAATCCAAAAAACAAGACAAGGAAGTGACCATTACGCAATGCGTACACACGGAAGCGCTTCATCGGCCACCGGGCATTCCATCACGCTTATTCAGCCCAGTGCGTACCTCGGAATTTGATGAGACAGATCGGGTACCATCGGCGCACGCCTTTACGTTCTTCGGAGTGATTCCTGGTGATTGCATGGAGCATCGTCTTCCGCATCCACGTATACGCGCATACTCATACTTGCCCCATAGTGGAGTGCGATTCAGCCTGGCACGTAATAGGCGAGCTCAGGAGGAGCCGGCAGCATACGCTATCCTCAGCAAGACGGTATGTATGCCCAGCCGCGCTTTCCTCGGATTCTCAAGGTCTATCCTTCTTCGCCGGCTCACGCGGCGGTCACGTTCCACACCCGCGCGAAGAGTTTTCCGCGGCGTTTACACGCACGAGTAGCTCGCCTGTTCCGGGTCGCACGCCATCGGTGCACTCTTGTTTTTCCGGGCACGTAACGCACGATCCGCGTTGCGTGCTTTTTTTGCACCGCAACGCACACCTTCGTCCGGTTCGAGGAAGACCAGATACGCAGCGTCGTCGGAGCATGGCTCCGTAGAAAAAAAAGAAAGAAAAAAGTCCGCTCTTGCACTTACAGGAGCTTTATATGCTTAGCAGCCGTAAAAGCGCCGGAAGATGTCAGTACTCAGTGTCGGATAAGATTACATTTGCATTAAAGCGGCGGGTACAGTGGGGGTGAAGAGGAACGCGAACACGCAGCATCTACATTCTGCTTGTAGCCTGCATGGCAATAAAAAGCCACTAGAGTCATCTGTGATACAATCAAGAACCATTCTAGCGTCTTTTTATTGCCACCAAAGGTCAAAGGGTGATGAAAACAGCGCGCCGAGCTATTGCGTTTATTTCCAGCCCCCTTGTACTTTTGTAAGACACGTGTGCTCCTTCTAGCCTTTGGACACCTTGTCCGCTGCATTTCTTGCCTGCCTTCTTACCTTTCTTCTTTGACACTGTAGCCAACTGGTCAAGGCCATGTTTCAATCACCTTATTCCTCTGCTTCCTTATTCCTCTTATTCTTCGGTGATTTCTCTGTCTTTGGTGACAAAACGTAGTAGCTGCATTACGCTCCAAGTTCATCAGCCGCAGCGTAAGAAGAGCTTCAGTTATTTATGATGAGCGTTGTTCGCCTTCCACGCACGCGAAAAGGCCCTGGCAAGATGTCCTCGTACGTTCTGATGAGGTTGCGTTCGCGTCTGTGGCGAGATTCTGCGTACAGCGCGCACCACCGACACCTTGCGTCAAGACACCCCGACCACAACGTCATAAGCTTTGCCGCGACATCTCAATGCAGACTTCGATAAACGTCACGCGGAAACGGTGCGCAAAAAATTTATCTCCTTCGTTGCATACGATACGCAGCTTACGGTCAACAAACAACCCAGCGGTGATTCCGCCGGTATACGAGCGATGTTACGAAATGTACGCGTGGTGCCGACCGCGTCCCTGTCTGTACGCGGCGTACACGAAAATTGTGCGAGAATATTTCACAGCGCGGCTGGAGCAACAACAAACGTCTTGGCGAAGACGTTTATTGCTCCCGCTGCGTTGGACGTGCGCAACCTTTCCACGCGAGCATATAAATCGCACATGCGTCGGTGTATTCAAAAGGTAGAACCAAATGTATACGATCGCCCAGAACGTTCAATTCAAAGGGGTCGGCGGAGGCCACGTCCGCAGTTTTTTTGGGGTTCAAGACCTCATAAAGAGAGACACCACGGATGCGCTCTTCCCGAAATGTACATCAAAACTAAGCATCCGCAATGCATTATGAGCACCATGAGTCGTACGTCACAGTGTTTCTGTATGGTTACGAATGTTTCTTCTGGGGCGATAAACGCCGACGCAGAGCATGACCTTCCTGTTTCGAATAACGCGGGGAGTTTGGCGTCGGGTCACTGACCGCATGCCATTTGCATCTTGCTTGGTCCTTTTGCTCCTGCAGGAATAGCTTGCTTGTGTCTGTTGTAGTAACTTCAACGGGCAACCCGGTGGGATGCTAGGACGCCCTGTCCTTGTAGAGCGTTTAATAATAGTTATTCTCAAAAACGGCAACTATTTACAGCCATGTGAGCTTGCTGAGAGACTGTTGCTTGGCAATATGGTGCGCTTTTATGCGACGGACATTATTTGGTAAAACGAATATTTTTATGTAGTGCTGGTCAGTGGTGTAGCCAGAGGGTGGCCCACAGGGCCCGTGCCCCCCCTCCCCTCCCCCCCATCCGATAAAAATTGCTGCCTACGCCTCTGGTGCTGGTCGTCCATCCTTGCGACGAACTTCTTGTCTTCGCTTGCTCATTAAACATGCATTAATTGTTTAAACACCGCTTGAAACAGCTCCGTTTGTCATCTGAGCTAGATTAGGTGTGATGCACATTACTGTTAGGTCACGGCTTAACGTACCATCTTGGATACTCCAAGCCTGACCTGATAATTGCCGTGTCCGTGCTGTAAAGTAAACTTAACGCCAAGCCAGCGTTCCTGATACACATGTATGATCAGTGATAGTTCAATAGAAGTTAGTTCGGAAAGCCAACTTCAAGTTATATAATTAGCACGCTAAATAATCCTTCAGGAAAATTACAATTTCTTGCTTGTTCATGTAGTAACGAAATGTTACCCCTTAACAGTTTTCTCTTTTATCAGAAATGAACGTGGTCTTTTTCCAAAGTTCGTTCATGTGACGTGGTGCTTACATATCCTCAGGTTAAGTTTGTACACGCATGCTTGTAATTCCGGCCTTCGCGACGTTGCTTTCCTGTCCTTCAAAGAATACACGCCGAATGCCACGGCCGCTAAGTTGAAGCAAGGTCACGTGCACGGAATCCAAACGTGCTGCCTTGCTGCCAAGGTCGCAGCCGCTAGACACGCCGAGTCGTGGTCAGCTGCAACCAACAGAAGCAGAGGCTGCTCTGAGTGCTCTTATAGCACAACGTACCGGACGGGTCATTCGCATCGGCCGTATTGCCTTTGGATAGGGCGGCGGTACTTCGTGCACCGCTGCCCCTCTCCTCTCCCCCTCTTTCCTTCTTTCACTCTCTCCAGGAAACACAATCCCCTGGCAGCCGGCGTTGCGCCGTAACATTTAGGTGACTTAATTGACTGCAATCCTCTCCGTGACTCCGTGGCCCCTCGGGGCGTAATGGGGCGCTTGCATTACACAACATCCGCACGTTCAGCATCTCCGTTGCTGCGTACAACTCCAAGTGCCCCCCCCCTTTCTGCCCACTACTTTACTCTCCGTTTTTATAGAGGTGCCGTTTTGTTCTTAGCTACACGCTCCCTCTTTTATTGCCTCTAGTGGGTCCTTTGATCCTTTGCTTCTTCGTGCGCGCTGTGCATAAGGAGCGCATGCGCGCTGGGCGAAACTAATGGCAAAAATGGCGACTAATGCATAGGTACCCCCGGCAACCGGAGTATCGCATCCAACGGCTATGTCCTTTTAAAGTCCGGCTTGCACAACACTCCACTGCGCTGCTTATATTTCCTCTTGCGCGTGAGTCTGTGGCTAAACGAAAAAAAAAGTTAGGGTGTTTAAAAGGTAACAACGTTGCCACTTGATGGGCAAAGGCACTTAAGAGACGGAAGCGAAATGCGAAGAGCTGTTATTTCGCTACCGGGAGTGTTGACTGTTATGTGAAAGAAGTGTCAACTTTTATGTAGCATTAAGTGTCGCGGGTGATGCTAAGAATTCGACACGGTGAACTGCGTTTCTGGAAAGCAGCCCTCCGGTAATTGAAAGAAACATTCGTTGATTGGTGATGATGATGATGATGATGATGATGATGATGAATTAACTTTATTCAGGTGCAGAGAACACTCAGGGGAGACCCCGCGCCACCCGGCTAGTCCCCCCTAAAGACCGCCAAGCCGAGCTTGGTGCTACTCAAATTTCCATTTAGGGGCGAAGCTCCTTAAGGTCGAGGCTTCTACATCACTCCCCCCGGTGCGCCCCGGTGTAGCCACGCTAGTGCGATGATGATGACGCTGCCATCACGGCACAGCACATGCAAGGTAACCATTATACGCCATGACGATGACGATGACGCTGATGAAGATGAAGAAGAAGCGCGTTCCAGACCACACATTCTCTTTCTGTCATCCCGGCACAGCACATGGAATGTACCCACTAGTACGTCATAACGATGACGATGACGCTGATGACCTTTTGCTGATGGCGCTCACCCACAAAGGGGGGATCTGCCATGGATGAAAACGATCGTGAACGTGCTCTCTCCCGCGAAAGGCAAAACGGCAATGCCGACAACAAGCTGCTACCCCGGCGTTCAGGACGCGGGAAGCGGCGGCTCAACGGCAAAAAACACATTGCATATACTGTACACACGCGTTGTCACTCATTTACATGCGCGAGTGGGTAATGTCACGGGTGATTTACGGTAAGAACGGTCCCCCAGTGCTTCGCCCACTCGTCATTATTCACTTCGTGGAAATGCGAAATATTTTTGGGGAAATTCTCTAACCGTGAATTATCAACTTGACTTGTGTCCTCTACTTGTATAATTTGATCCTTAAGTGATTGTGCACCTGTTACATCATCACGAAAATTTCATTTGGCATGACGAAAAAGACGTCCCGCAGTTAACATGAAATGAGAGAAAGCCGCTATACGGCTCATAAACGTTGGTTTCTTTGGTAAGACATCACTGTTGGCTGCAGTTGAACTGATCTTTGGCCATCAAGTCAATGCTTACCTCACCATATGCGCGCTGTGCCAAAATAGTAGGTGGCTTTAGAAGTAGCGCCATCAAGCGGCTCCGCTTGCTCCAAGCCCAACATGAAGTGGTTCCTGAAGGAAGAAGAACGTGGCGCTATCTTCAGCAACCTTCGCGGAAGCATGACTCAGTTCTCTCTTGCACTTTTGTACATTTTGTACGTCTTTGTACTCCCGGTGACACCGGTGCATAACTCCATGCCCTTGATTGCGAAATTGCCTATTTACAGAGTTCCGTTGTATGCCTGTCTTCACATTATTATATGATACGTTTCGGTCAGTGGACCGTTCACTTGAGTGTAATGAACTGGTAATGCGTGCTTTCATTTTTCTTTCTTTCTTTCTTTCTTTCTTTCTTTCTTTCTTTCTTTCTTTCTTTCTTTCTTTCTTTCTTTCTTTCTTTCTTTCTTTCTTTCTTTCTTTCTTTCTTTCTTTCTTTCTTTCTTTCTTTCTTTCTTTCTTTCTTTCTTTCCTTTGCTTTTTTCTTTCTTTTCTTTTTTTTCAGTGACACCGAACATGCATACAGAGTAACTGTAGGGCTAGGGGTGTCAAACTGACCTTTATTGCGTTGTGCTGTCATCCCAACGTATACATCTCACCTGTGGACGGCGCCGCCACCCTACTCCTCACAGCTCCACTCGATCAACTCCACTTTGTCGTTCTTCGCTAAATTTCTTTGACGTTGGTGTGTCCTTCCTCGCTACACAGTTAATGATCTCGGTGGAGTTGCACAAGAAAAACTTATTGCTATATAGTACTGAGTAAGATAGATTTGAACAACTATTTTGTGTGCTGAACATGTACATGAAGCAGGCTTCAAGTTC
>JALIZH010015656.1:0-21408 GCA_030522465.1 Rhipicephalus appendiculatus
CTCGACACAACTGTCCCAACGAGAGTCCAGCCAGTCACGCCGTCTGACATACTAGCCGATGCTGCTGGCCAACGCAACAAAAAGAAAGAAAGAAAGAAAGAAAGAAAGAAAGAAAGAAAGAAAGAAAGAAAGAAAGAAAGAAAGAAAGAAAGAAAGAAAGAAAGAAAGAAAAGAAAGAAAGAAAGAAAGAAAGAAAGAAAGAAAGAAAGAAAGAAAGAAAGAAAGAAAGAAAGAAAGAAAGAAAGAAAGAAAGAAAGAAAGAAAGAAAGAAAGAAAGAAAGAAAGAAAGAAAGAAAGAAAGAAAGAAAGAAAGAAAAGGAAACATTGTGAATTCAGCACGATTATTTTTCAACACCAAACGGCAGTTCAAAAGAGAAATTGACGCTGCGCTTCAACCAACTGAAGTGTCTCAACGAAAACAAAAGTCGCAAAAGCACTCACGTAAGCGAGGCATTGGCTGTGTTCTCTGTAATCATTGCTCCAGTAGGCGTATCTGAAAAATGGTGTGAAAATGAGGATTGTTTATTACTGAATCCACGAGTCGATGATCGTTTGTGCGCGTCTGTCATCTTATGGCCTCCCAGTATTCCAGCTGATCAGCTCTCCGCATTCAAGCATCCTCCACGTACTGTCAATGAAACATTGTTGCTTCAAAAATACAAGCGCTTATTTCAGTCATGCACTCGTCGTGCAACTCAAGCTTGCAGGTAACGGTTTACATTTATTTAATTTCTCCTAATGAGTTATTTTTGTCGTGTTTTGAGTAATCTATTGCAGTTGTTAATCGCCGACGCTCGCTATAATGCATTTACTTCAGGAATTGATTACATGCAACCAGTTGCCCCATTCACGAGACAAGCTGTTATCGGCATGCAGCATGGCATTCAACACCTTATTTTATGATAACAGTAACGTAAAGCGCCCGGTTGGTCGTGCCACGAAGCCCCCCACCGGGCAATTGCGTGTGTTCCATACTTGCTTCCTCATCTCCCATCAAGTGCCTGTCGACTTTTGAACCGGCGTTGCTTATGACTCATTATCAGTAGCACCGGACGAGATGGTGGGTAAGCAAGCACGGACTTTTCCTGCTTTTCACTGAACGTACCGGAAACGTTTCCTTCGAGCTCCAGCAACAATGAAGCGTTGCACTTTTCACAGTACACCGGTCCGAGTATCGGGCCATTGTAGCAACGCAAATAAGCGTACCTCTGTTCGCGTGAATTAACGTCAATGTTATTTAAATACCTGATGAATAATGTAATTTCGCGAGTTAAATTTTTTTTCATTTCATTCATTTACAGTGCCATTGGCGGTAAGCCGTTACAGACTGAGTTTTAAGGCAACACAACAATGGGCTGAATGCTGTGACGTTTGGGTTCCCACGTGCAAAAAAGAGGACGAGAGCGAGAGGCCAGCCAACACAGGCTCGGGTGACAAACTGATTTTCTGTCAAAACGGCATTGACCGGAGCTAGTTGGTTTATAGCTCACATTGGTTTCAGCAGCGGAACCTGATACGAGGGACAAAGAGAAGACGGACACGGACGTCGCTGTACTAACAACTGCAATTTTATTTCTATACGCGCGGCTAAATAAATAACCAAACGCGCATTGTCATCGACAAGTATCTAACAGTGATTGGCGCCTGGCGTCGCTTCCACGAACTTTTGTTTTACGTTCCACGGAGATATAAGAGTTATTTTCTTGTCAGAACCACTGACTCTGCACTGAAGCACGTGCTGCCTTCCTTCTCGATTTCAATGGCTTTCTTTATCTCCCGTTTGAGCTTATGGCCTCCTTTCTCTATGACGGAGACTTGATCGAGATAGGCCTGGCATGCGCAGTTAATGCAACGTGCTGCTACGTGTACACAAGTTGCTGTTTGTCTTCAATAAGGCAGCATGTTCTCTTGTCCGCTCATTAAGGCTTCGACCAGTTTGGCCCATGTAAGCCCGGCCGCATGATAAGGGAATTCGATACACGACAGTTTGCTGGCATGGTGCGTATTGCATGCAGTGCCTCTTTCCACAGATTTCTTCCTTCTTGTCATTGTCCACCCTGCGGCACATTGTTGAAGCCTTGTTGGTAGCCGAAAACACTGTCCTCAGGCCTTTGTCTGTCCGCGATCTTCTTGAGGGGATGTCTTAGTCCATGACGACCAACAATGAAGCCGCCCCCCAAACAACCCCACCGGGTCACGATTTCATGCGTTCCGGGAATCAGCGAGCAACTGGCGAGGGTATTGGAGAAAGAGGGTATCCGAGTAGCACACAAACCCGCTTCAACAATTGGGCGACTTCTGCCGCGGCCAAAACACCGGCTGCCAAAAGAAAGATTCCCCGGGCTAGTGTACGAGGTTCCGTGCACTGATTGTCACGCCACTTACATCGGCGAGACAAAAACTTTCCCGAAAGGATACGACAACACCAAAATGACGTAGGTAGCTTCAACGCTGCACGGAACGCGCTCGCGGAACACAGCGAAAAGAGGGACCATCGCATCAACTTCGACGACGCCCGGGTCATCAACACTGAAGGTAGCCGCACCAGAAGGCAGTTCTTGGAGTCTTGAAATATCCAAACAACACCTGGAAATATCAACCGATCAACTGGCACCCTGCCGAGTGTGTATGTGCATGGTCTCCGGAACCAATGGAGAAAGCAGCACCGCAACAAAAACGGCGGGAGGAGCGAAGGTGGAGAGAGGGACAATCACTCAGAAAATTCGCTAGCTTCGGAGCCGGCTGCACAGTCACCCCCTGATGAAGAGACCTAACGGGTCTCGAAACGTTGGGCCAGTTTTTAATTTCAATATTAAAAACTTAGATTAAGAATTGTGGTTGGAGAGTTTATTTTTTCGTATAATTTTTGCCCAGCCAGACAGATCTCTGTCGAATATTTTTACATTTAAATTGTCTTGAAAGCGTCGCAGTCATTTTGTGTAGTCGTGATGACAGAAAGCTGCGAACGACTATTTCGCCGCGGGCAAAAATACCGCGTCGATGCGTGTGTTCAGTTTGTGAGCGTAAACAATGACCTCGCACTGGCGGCGTGTAGCGCTCAAAGTCCGACGGTGTTCACAGAAATGTTACGTTCTCTGCCTGACACCAATTCTAGTGGTTGCGCCCTACATCAAGGGCAAGCGACTCGGCACAACGAACAGGTGGCGCATGGTCCCGAAATGATGATGCACACGTGGTGTATCAGTGTACGTTGTTGCGAAATTGGAGTCGCGACTCCCAGCGCCGCGAACCACCGGCGTGATTCGGGTAGCGTAGCCGGTGGGACCTCGAGTGGGTGATGTGCCCAGTGCATTCATCATGACGACTTGAAGAGAGAAAAAGCTTTATGTACAATATTTACATCGTGTGATCGCAATGACCAGGCAAGAACTGCTCATGAACAGCTCAAGAACATCTTAAAGGGGCCCTCCAACACTTTTAAAGCCCCTATTTTTATTTGTGTTTTGCGTAGAGTGATGGCTGGGGATAATTTTAGCATAGGTCTAAGCGCCGATATCAAACGATTTAGTATTTTAATCACGACATAAAATCACTACATCGCTGCCGAACGCATCAGCACGTAGTGGCGCTCGCTAGAACTGTTGCGGGCGGAAATGACGAATATTGGCAGCAGCCTATGATTGGATAAGTGCAATGTTAGAAGAGATCGTCTGGTGCCATCAGAACTGAGATTACTAATGTGTTTCATTTTTCTTTCCTGTGCTTTTTCTTTGAACCCCGAACAGACGCGGCCGCAACAACAACAACAAAAAAAAAAAAAAGATCACTACGACTACAAAGCCCGACAGAGACGCTGGCGACCATTTCGGCTTGCACGGGTCGGATGTCCATACGAAAGGCTTCCCTCTCTCTCTGTTCCCTCTTCTTGCTTCTGTGCGTTTGCGAGCTGCCTCTTTCGCACGTGCGGTGGGCTCTTCATTGTTGTTGAAGGGGTTGAAATTTGAATGCACCCTTGTAGTTCGTCGGGCGGCTCACCGAACAACTCCTCAGAATGAAAGGAGGGAGTGACATGGAATGTTGTAAAGAACAGCAGAAAATACCTCGCTTCGAAACAGTAGCGCCCGCTCACGTTCTGACAAGTCAGGCGTCAGGCACCACGTTTGTTACTATGGTGACGACGTCAACAACACGTTGGAAAGGACAAGCAACAATGGTGTGCGAGCTTCCCCTACGTAGGCGCTTCTACCTCACTTCATTGGGCATCCCGAATACGTCACAGGGCGAGTGAAATGTGGTCAGGTGACCGCGCGAAAATCAAGTTGAGGGTAGGGATTTTTTTTCTTGTATTTTGAATTTTCTAAACCGAATAACTTAGGACTGCGTGCCGTTATCACTGCCGTTCTTGCGGCATTAATCTGTCTGTACTTCCGTCTACACAACCCACGAGTAAAAAGTGCGGGGTTGAATAGTGTTAGAGGGCCCCTTTAAGAACAGCTTGTGAACAACTTGTGACAGCCTAAGAACAACTTCGGCGCTCTTCGGTGCGCCGCATTAAATCCGAAGGTTGGGGTCCACCCCCACATTCTCCTCTCCACGCCGTGGCCAGGAGTCCTCCAATCCTGCAGGACTGGGAGGAGCATAAGGAGGACCACTCCCGTGCCTCCAAAGGTCAGTTGACGTCGGTTGGTTGAAGCCCAGGAGGATATTTCGGGGGAAATGGCATCTCGTCGATGACGCACGAAGACAGGTGAGGTCAGAAAGTTGACATCGGCACTACGTCAGCGAGTAGACACCTGCGTAACCCTTTCGGGGTATTGACAACTCGTTCAGGACGCCCCTGGATAGGATGGGCCATACAGCTGGCACCTGCACGGCGCCAACGAGTCGACACTGCTGGTGCGCAGAGCGCTATTGTTTGTCCACCGCACCCTGCTCCGGAATGTGGCTCCCGGTCGCCGAGACGAGCGGGCGAACTACGACTCGCGTCGGGCAAGGCGAAGACCTCACGATTCTCGGTATCCGCAGCCTTTCGAAGTACGATGGCAACGTGGTAAATGTGCGAGGCACAACAACGTGTTGCAGATCTAGCAAGTGGTCTGATCAGCAGTGGCACGCGCGATGACGACATAACCTTGCCGCCACCAGCCTTTTCGTTGCAGCATGTTCGGCGCCGACTCAGCAGTGATGTACAGAGTGCAGATTATGACCGTGTAAGTCGAGGCATCGCGTCTGACGACGACGAAAGCGATGTGCTTAATTTCCGACTAAGATTACAAGCGTGGGTGGTCGAATCGTGGTGCTCGCACGCCGCGGTCACGTCACTGCTGTCAATGTTACAGAGCCACACTTATTTCTTGTCACAACCTTTCGTCTGCTAGGACACTCATGCAAACTCCGGGTGGGGTCCTTAACATCAGAGAGCTGGCAGGAGGGAAGTTTAGCCATTTTGGCCTACAGGCCGGGCTGCGGCAAACTGCTGAATTGTACACACTTGCCTGACGAGCTCAGCCTTTGCTTTAATATTGACGGTTTGCCACTAGCAGAGAGTTCGAGGGACCATTTCTGGACAAGCGTTGGTCGCATCCAGAACTTGGAAAACAGAGAACCTTTTGTTGTGAGTGTACCACTAAACCAAACTAAAAAATGCAAATGCGTTGTTTTATGCAAATGCTTTGCTGAAGAAACTAAGGGACTGCTTGCTGAGGGATTTTTGATTAATCGTTTGTCAGTTCCTGTGAAGCTGCAATGCGCAGTTTGTGATGCACCTGCCAAAGCCTTTGTCCTATATATCAAGAGCCACACAGGTTATTTCAGCTGCATGAAGTGCACCGTGAAGAGCACATATACTGCAGGAAGAGTTTGTTTCCCGACTTTCTCAAACACCGTCCACCTTGACCATGAGAGTGGCACCGCGCTGTGCTTGCAAAATATGTATAGTATCTTTAACAACTGTTAAAAGTCCTCACAAAAGCAATTTGATTTCTTTTAGGATCACTGGAAGTGCACTGATTATTCTCACAAATGAAGACTACTGAGTGCCTCGCGCAGCTCATCATTTGAAGGGTTTTATTGTTGGGCTTTGCTGGGGGAATCAGAATGAAGTATTTCTCGAAACTGGCTGTTTTTGTGCTTGCTTTAGCGGGTGGCACAGCCACGTACCCTGCATGTGCATTGTCTGCATCGGCACTGACGCGTTTCTATAATATTAATACACAACCATAGGCGTGCGCAGGGGTTCCCCGTCACGGGAAGGGGGGGGCGAAGGTTTGTCGCAGCGCCCCCCTCCCTATTAAGTCATTGTATGGGGCAGACGGCCCCCCGCCCCCTTCTTGGGTGACTAGGGGGGCGCGGCCGCCCCCTCTGCCCCCCTCGTGCGCACGCCTATGTACAAAACCGGGCTCTAGCGTTACATTCAAATAAGTGACATCTAAAATACAGTAATTCAGCATACAACCAATCCTGGTGGGTAGCAGACGGTACGCAAAATGTCCCAGAAACGTCCTCATGGGTAACCCAGTCAGTACGCAAAATGTCCCAGAAATGTCCTGGTGGGTAGCCCAGTTCGTATGCAAAACGTTCCAGAAATGTACTGGTGGATAGCCCAGTTCGTACGCAAAACGTCCCAGAAATGTCCTGGTGGACCTATTGAGTATGTTTCAATCCCCTATAAATCCTGAAATAGTGCCAGAAATGACCTGGTGAACCATTTGTGGATGTTCAGACGACATGCTGAGGCCGGACAATAGGATCTTTGTTGGACTCGATCAGGACAAGTTGAGCATGTTCACAAGACGTTACAATGTCCTCATGGGAACGTTTTGAAAACGCACTGGAGATGTGTCTCTGTTGTCTGGGATCGAATCCCGGCCGCGGCGGCCGCATTTTCGATGGAGGCGAAAATGTCTGAGGCCTGCATAGTTAGATTTAGGTGCACGTTAACAGAACACCATATAGTCGAAATTTTCGGAGCCCTCCTTTACGGCGTTCTTATAATCACATCTTGGCTTTGGGATGTTAAACCCCAGCAATTATTATTATTTGTAAAACAGGTTGGTGCTCGTAAGAGGAGAACAACTGCAATGTTTCTATTGTAAGCCTCTTCTTACAAACATAAACGTCGTCGCTTTGGTGTCCTTAAATAATGTACTCACGTAGCATTTATCGCGGCGCCGAAAAACAACATAATGTGCAGTGCTTTCATGGCTCTCAGCGAAGTCGTCGAATACGGGCGGCCGCAATGATCACTGCTCTTGCTGTCTGTCCATGGGTAATTTCAGGCGCCTTTATATTCCAGTTGACGACAGAGCAATCTGAAAAGTTTTGTGTCGCTCTTTTCAAAATAGCCGGCAGAGCAATCGATTGTATCATTGTCGTGCTATCTCGGTACGTTAACTGCGTCAATTTCGCAGGGATTCTGAACAATGGACAGTTTTGTAAGAACGTGGGTTTCTGCAGCTGTTCGACAACGTTTATTTTTAAGTTATGCCACACGTACCGTTGATACCGACATCCGCAAGGTAACAAAGACTTGAGTTTATATCTTCAAACTTGGAGTTACCGCGAATCATTGTCGTTTTCCGTGGAATATTGGCCTCCAGTACACGCACGGTTTTCTGTCGCATTCCCCGTTCACGATATTCTTCGAACTCAGGGTGGCGCCGCTTTCTAGCCAGACAACAATACTCTACGTATAGCTAAACCCGACCGGCTTCGAAGGCACTAGGGAGGCAAAAAGAGAAAAAAGCTTTCGACGGAGCTGTGCGCTGAAGTGATAATCCACGCATATCCACGAAGTGAATGATGATGAGTGGGCGAAGCACGGTGATTGTTCGGTAACCGTGAATCTCCCGTGACATTTTGCCCACTCGCTCATTTCCATGAGCGAGTGGGCAAAATCAATTGGCTGTGCTTGAAAAACTCTTACTTCGAAAGCGCGTCCTGCCCTTCCTCTCGCCCTTTTCAATATATTTCGTACGGTTGTGTAGTCGTCGGCCCCCGCGGGTTTCTTGGTAAAAATAAGGACGAGCTTTCGTCGCGGCCGTTTTCGTAATCTAAAAAACCTAATTTCAAGGAAATAATACCAGCCTATGAGATGGTGATGCGGTTTTGGCAATTTGTTCGTGTCACTTTACAAATGAATTATTTTTCGCTATAGCTTGAAGGCAACAGGCCGTGGCATATTCACTGCCAGTGACAGTATTTTTTAGAGCTCAAGAAGGAGCAAAAATAAAGGCCGAAATTGATGACAGGCGCAAGATTGCTCAATTACCTTCTGATATTAAGCATTTTAAATAAGACGCTTTAATTTAAACAACGCTCTTTACGTTTCTGGAGCACATAATAAAAGACGTCCGAAATAATATTTTCATTATGTATACATGGCATGCTCTACAGCTCGTCCTCGCCTCTTTGCTAACTGTTCGGGAAAGCGCAATGAAACCAATTATATTCGTATATACGACCATCCGCCGCGGTGGTGTAGTGGTTACAGTGCTCGGGTTGCGGCCCGAAAGTTGCATGTTCGATCCCGGCCGCGGCGGTCGCATTTCGATGGAGGCGAATTGCTATATGTGCGATGTGAGTGCACGTTAAAGAACACCAGATGATCGTAATTTCCGGAGTCCTCCTCAATGGCGTCCCTCATAATCATATCGTGGTTCTGTGATGTAAAACCCCAATGAAAACACATGATCCGCTGGACATCCGAAACAACTCCGAACATCCGTGGACATCAACGGACTTGCAGGGGATATCAGTCGGACATCCAATGTAAATATGTCCCACAACGGATATCCTAAGAATATCCTGTCTAGGACGTCTATAAAGAACGTATTGCATGGGTATTTTGTGTTCTCAATCTCCTTTGGTAATGTTGACTATGGCTGGGCGCCAATCGCGCATAAAATGAAACTATTCTAGTTACATATTTTTGCTTCACTCAGTCATCGAGTGAAGCAAAAACGTGCTTGAAAAAATAAATAATATAGCAATAATTAAAGAGTAATAAAATGATCTTGCATTTTCTGCATAAAAGTTACGAATTTATTCGAAATTTCACGTCCTAGAAACGGGAGAGATGTGTGCGTTAATGAACAACAGAAATTCCTCATCAGCTTTGTCTCTTTAAACCCCGCGCGATTTCAAAAAGTTTTCAAAACCTGAAACAGTAAAAAAAAATTAACGTTACTTGCTTTAAGTCAATAAACATACTATTTTTTTTGTCTTTAAATACATTATATGAACTTTAGTTTGTTAAAGTTTAGCATAATTATCCTATAGTTATGTTGTTTCGCCGTTTCGCATTTTATTCTAAGCAACACGCCGACTTTTCGCGCGCCATTTGTTCCGCTTTCATGGCATGTGTATGTATTGTGTGGCCGGAGCTCGGTTTGTCGACGAATGTTCAGCGGCGCTATGGACCTCGAGAGTTGTGCAAGCTTGCCGAGCTGCAATAGAGGTAAGTTCATAGTCTTCGAACTTGCTGTAGAGCATTTTCGATGCGCCTAAATGGGATATTTGCACGTGTTTCGTCGGCCCGTTTGTTTCGGCGCAATGTTAGAGAAGGTGTCGCAGCCAGCCGCGCGGCTGGCACGACAAAATACGGCCGCCGCCTCGCTTTCCGCGTGAGATGTGACTGTAAAGAAGGTAGCCTACATCTTACGTTCCTTGAAGTATGCACGGATAACAAGCATGAAGAGCAAATTGCAACCGAAGCGAGGATCGGGGGTGCTGCCATGTTACGGAAATCGTCACGCTCTTTTCTGGGCAACAAGCGCTTTTTTCTGGTTTTCCAAAAACCTGCGACGGCGACGGATTGCCCTTCGCGATTGCAAATCCTGTCGCTCGTCGCTGGAAAATCGCGTGCATGTGGTTATGTCTTAAGGTTTCGTATTTGCAGGAAGCGACCGTAGGACCGTAGGTTGGCGCGGGCCGCGCGGGTGGTTTTGTGACCTTCGCTCGCTGTGTGCCGTGAGCCGCGATGCCTCAACACTCGCATCGTTCGTGAAATCCGCTGTGGCGCACGGAAATAGAGGGGCAACGTGCCGCGCACATATCCAAAGAACCGTGCGCGGGCGGAGGGGTGGGGGGGGAGCGACTCGAAGGGGGGGGGTCGGCATTATAAAAAAAAGAATCAACGGGTGAGGATGCGCCGCGCATCGGTTTCGCGCGACTGCAGCGGATGAAAGTAGTTGGTGCGTTTATTACGCGGGAGAAAAAAAAATCCCAATTTTGACGACTAAAGTTGGGGGGTGCGTTTATTATGCAAGTGCGTTCATTACGCGAGTAAATACGGTATATTCTTGAGTTTTACTTGGGTAAAACCCTTATGAATTATGGGCCATAGTGGAGGGCTCCATATTATAAATTTTGACTCCCTGGGGTAGTTTGATATGCTTTACAACGCAAGTACACAGGCGTAATGGTATTATGCCTGTCCGCCGTGATGGTGTAGCGGTTACGGTACTTTGCTGCTGACCCGAAGGTCGCGGGTGCGGTCCTGGCCGCGGTAGTCTCATTTCGATAGAGAGAAATGCTAGAGGCCTGTGTACTGTGCGATGTCAGTGCAGGTTAAAAAAGACCCAAGTGGTCAAGCTTTTCCAGAGCCTTCATTACGACGTGCCTCCATCAAAATGTGGCTTCCACAGCTGTAATTTGATCCCGCTATCTCGTGCTCAGTGGCAGAACACCTTAGCTGCTTAGCCAATGCGCACTGTGTGGGAATATGTTGTTGTATAGAGAACTTGGCTTTCTGCATGTTTAAGAGTGACAGCCAGCTTGCATTTTGTTGTTTTCAGTTACTTTCAACAATTTTTACTTTCTCTGACCACCTTTCTCTGACCGCTTTTATTGCATTCCCAGGATTTGGAGACATTCATAGGTGGCGCCATCTCTCGGCGGCAGCAACCGCATCATGCCATAACTGAATGGGAAATAGGCGGAAAAAATCATATCTTTTGAAATAAGTTAGTTATCAAAAACGACTCCGGGATCTATACAGCAGAGACCTACTGGAACACTGTGGCGAAATTTCAGTATCGCACTACAAAACCTGTGGCTTCCCTAGACAATTGAACACCCCCATTGGAAATACATGGGACCCATTGTTAAATATTAAACACTCTGGGAAGCCACGCAGTTTGTAGTGCGACACTGTAATTTTGACAGAATGTTTAATTAAGCCTCTTCTTTGTAGAACCGGGAGTCGTTTTTGATAACTAGTTTTTTTCATGAGATATCATTTTTTTCTCCTACTTCCCATTCAGTTACGGCAGGACGCCGCTGTCACCGACAAGAGAGGGCGCTATGTGCAAATATCCCCAAATCCTGGTCATGGTTGGCTCTCATGAGTTCTTAAAGGTAACCTCTTAATTTAACAGGTCACCTCCAAGGCAACAAGAGGACATGGAGGCATCTATTGAAGAACCCATTGATTCCCAAAATTGATAGAATCTTATTTGAAGCTTTCAGTGTTTGCATATTTTTAAAAATTTGTTGAGCTATTTTCTTGTCCAAACTAAATCCTAGTCAAGCCCATGAAGAGGCTTTTTGACCCCAGCCCAATGTTGTAATCAATAAATTTTTAAACTTTCAATGTCATGACCCAATTGATTAGGACACTCGTAAAGGCGTGTCATGTACTGTGTCAATAAATATTGCACAGGTTCCTTTTTTTTGTTGTTTTTGTATCTGCTGTACTCGCCGACACGTATTCTATGTGCAATTTTCAATTTCACTTTATGTGTGTATGACTTTTTTTTGTACTGCACAGTCTCATACATATGCTTTCACTTTTTGCAACACGAAGAGACCTGCAGCTGACATATCTATGCTATCAAGTTTCATGTACAATGCCATCTTCTTTTAGAGTTTTTTTTTTATTGCAGGCAGCTAATTCTTGTTAATGTTTAAGAGTTTTGAGAAGATGATAAGGAAAGAAGCACCTGCTATTTATGTCTGTGGCCCCACCTTTTATTTGTGCTGCCATGACTGGACATCAGTGACCAGAGTGCCTGCTGTGAGCAAGATGTGAAATATGTCCAGTCACAGTGTGCAATATATGTGTTCTTTCCAACAACTTTGGTCTTAAATAAAAAGGTTTGTGTTTGCAATACACTTGGCTCAGAGTTTCTCTTGCACAAGTGGACATTTAGGCATTAAAATGTTGCCATCTGTCGAATTTCATTTAATTGCTAAAAATTCAGCAGTTTGAAGCATGCGTAGTTTTTCTTTGCTTTCAGGTGATAATTGAATTGAGCGCTTCGATCATGTCAGAAATGCACTTCGGTACAAAAATTTGGGCCTGTACTTTAGTCCAAAAAGTGCAATTCTAGCAATTTCAGTGCTTAATACCACTTTTAGGGTAAAAAAGACGTATGAAGACATAGAAAACACCCTGCACAAAAGAGATCCCTTAATCTCCACGTCACGTACGCAGTGTGTCCCACGGGACTTGCTAGGGATAACCGTCGGATCAGGAAAGAGCGGCCAAACTGACTTGCAAGGGATGTCCGCCGGTGTTGTTTCGGATATGCAGGGGATATCCGAAATCCTGTCGGGGCTGTCCTAAGGACGTCCATGGGATATCATTTTTGTCAATGGGACCCGCGTAAATATCTGGATGTACACGACCGTAAAACCCACCTGTTTGTTGCACTGTCTATGCGGTCTGCACGACGGCATCAGGTCTTGGTTTGAGACCCGGCTATTTCGGCCAGTTTCGTTTAGAACCACGAACGCGTGCAAGCGAGCTTGAAGTTAGCGCTCGTCTGGTTTCCTCACTGCTTCTTGTGTCATTTTTTTCTTTTCGCGTACTTAGATTTTTACATGGTAATGTTTTAGATGTGAAGCATCTTATGGCGAAGCTTAATCCGGTGGTGGTGGTGGTGTGCCGCGTGACCACCCTTACTGCGCATGCGCAAACCCTTTAAAAAAATTAAAATAAAAACCTCCTCTCCCCCCTCTCTCTCCTCTAGGCATCCCTTCCCGCGGCAACCACACCCTCACTGCGCATGCACCTCCCCTCCTCTCTCCCCTCTTACACTTCCCCCTCTCTCCTCTAGGCATCCCTGCCCGCGGCGTCCACACTCCCCACTGTGCATGCGCGTCCCCCCCCCCCTCCCTCTCCTCTCCTACGCTCCCCACTCTCTCGCCTCGCGACGCCGACGCAGGCAGCGTCTGCTAGCCAGTTTCTTGGTTGAAAAAACCGACTGCTCGCGCTGCACAACCGTTCACTGGCCACCCCGTATATATGGCACTGGATCTTGACCTGCAAGGTGGTGCCGGTGGGAGATTTCTCCTGTGCGTTGTTGAACAATAAAAATTCGCAGCGTGCGCGTTAACTAAAAGCCGACTGCGGGTCTCTGTGTCCAGTCGGAGTCTTCTGTCTCCCATTGCCCATTAGCAGCGATTGGCATGTTCCAGTAGGAAACACCGTTCCATCACTGCGTGCTTTGCGCCTCCCCAGCTTTCTCTCCTGCGCAACGCTGTGATGAGCGCCAGCGTCAACGCCGCTGCCAGTGTAAGCGTTAGCGCCCGCTGCTTCACATCTACACATGGTTGCCTTTAGCGGGAGATGGTGTAATTTTTTAAAAGGTCCCTCGGTAGGACCCATTTGATACTTGCATGACGCGCTTATCGGGGAGTTTTTAAAGGGACACTAAAGAGAACAAATGACTTCGTTTAGATTGACAAACTGCACTCTGAGAACCCTAAGGCCGTATGTTTCTTTACCATAAGTTCATTAATAGCGGAGAAAATCAAGGTTAAAATTTCATTTTTAAATTTCGCGCCGAAATCTCCGCGCGTGACGTCGGAAATTTCAAAATGTATTTTTCGTATTTTCGCTACATTGGCCCGATGAAATTTTCTGAAACATCGTATGCTAGGTCTATGGCACCCACAGATGAAATGTACTTCATTTTCATCGATTATCATCTACGTAGGACCCAGCAGACGCCTCCAAAATCTATGACGTCACAGTGTTTGGAGCGGAAATCTCAAGCTGGCGTCTCCACCAGTATTTTCTTTTCGCGCGTTTTCTCGCTTTCCGAGCGTCGTGTCGCGGTAAAAGTGGTGTTTTCGGAATTGTGAAATTGTACTTTACTGATACGCGAAAAATCGTTTTGATCTTCAACGTCCCTTTAAAGCAGGGGTCTCAAGATCACTTCCTTCAGCGGGCCGCATTCGCGCAATTTAGTCACGCAAGGGCCGGTGCAGAGAAGATGGTAAAGCGGGGGCAAATTGTCAGCAAGCGTTGCCATTTGAAAAAAAAAACATGGCTGATCCCTCCGTCATAGGAATCGGTATAACACGAAAGTGAAACGCTTACTCACAGAAGTGGTGCTTATTGTTTAGTGATACATGAGAGCTTGTAGAATGTGTATTGGTGTTGGGCAGCTATAGCATCGTTTGACGTGGACACACCCACGTTGACACCTAGTGGCACATCCCCATCGCGACGACTACAGCCCATGATCATGATTTGACCGTTGTGGTAGCTGAAATTTCTAACGTAAACCTGGACACAGCGTATCGTGAATCCCGCGCAAAGATAACAACAAGCACACACTAATCGCTGGTACTCGATATGAGTGTCTTCGAAGCGTCGTCTATTAAGGAGAGAAAGGGCACGGTGTGCGCTTCTGAGTGATAGGGTAACCTACGCCTGCGCTCATGCATACACTACTACAGTGCGCTTCAGCAACGCGGGAGGCAGAGGTTCATAGCTTGAGCTGCGAACGCGTGCGGGCGTTCCACGTCCCGCTGGGCTCTGTCTAGCTCCACCAAGGCACGACATTCGCCCGTATACATCGTTGCCTTGCTGCAGTGCTTAGTGCGGCAGTGTTATTTGTCGGTGCAGTCTCGCCCGAAGTAGTCGGCGGCGAAACACCATTGGTGCACGTAGACGCTGCAAGACTCCAACAACCATGCCGACTACGAGCTGTCACACGCTAACACGAACCGAAAGGCAAATAAAATAACTGCGTCGGCGACTCCCAGATGCTGGCGCGGCCAGGGTTTTTCACTGCTATCGAGAAGCTTTAACCATGGCCTCCAAGATTGCGCGCCCGCGCGCCATCGCGAACGCCATGCTTTAACTGCGTCGTCGACGAATCGCTTTCCATTGGTGTTAATAAGCGTCATGACGCATTACTTCTCTTCACCTGTCACAGACGGTGGCACCACCCCCGCCTCGCCAACAGAGAGCACCGTGCGGAAGAGAATGCGTGAGAGATACAAGGCGCGTTTGTAGGGAGCCTTGCAAGTGCTTCGATAGCTCAGTCGGTAGAGCATCGGGCGCTTTTCGTCGCGGCCCGAGAAGTCAGGGGTTCGACGCCCGGCCGGGGGAACCATTTTTCTGAATGTTTTTTTCTTTCGCACTTGGTAGCGTTAATTTTACAACGTCATATCCGTGACAGAAATACGTCACTAAAGTCTTGGTGGACCCCCGCATGAAACACTTTCGTGTTAAAAAAAATACCGTTTCAACATCTAATATACAGCTCGTTTTTGAACAACATGTCGATACCGATGTCCAAAATGAGTGAAATCTATATATACCCCATAAGAGCACGGGGGGGATGACCGCCGCTGTAGCTCAGTTGGTAGAGCATCGAAGGTTGCAGGTTCTGTCCCTGCCAGTAGCAAGTTATCTTTTCATCCACTTTTCTTTCGTCATATTTACATTACAATTACTACTATTAACATCCTCTGTAATTTCCATGACTTCAAGGTATGTAATTTCTCATTAATATTGTGTCTAACAAAGCAAATAGAGCCCTTAAATTTCCACTTTTTTCCTTTTAGTATGGTAATTTTAGGTGGTTTTGATGAAGAAAAATTGCAGCAATTAGGGTCTCATTAGCTCTTCTCACAAAATCCCCGTTATGATTCCCACGAAAATATAACCTGGTGTTATCTGCTTGGATTGTAAATTTAGCCTTCTTATCACTGCTTGCGATCTTGTCAATGAACATTATAAATAGAAAATTCAGAGCCATTCTACTCTATGAAGTTGTGCCACCAACGTAGCTGTGTGTTACGGCACGGCGATATCGCTGCACGGGGAGTAACATCACCATCACGGAAAAGAAGCATCGCGCCACCGTTTTAGGCCCCTCTTCCTTTATGCCGAAGGAAGACTCGCCGAAACCTCGCTTTGTCCTCGGCGTTCCGATCGGCAGCGTTGTCCCTGTCTTCTTGTCGATTGCGCTCGGCGTCTCGGGCGCGTTTTTTCTCGCTGCTCTCGGCGTCTCTCCTCGTAATCTCCTTGTTCCTCGGGCGTACCACTGCCGCTGAATGAAGGTGACAATGTCGCAGTGAAAATGATCCCCGCAGACGCACGTGTCACGATTCCCTGCGACAGTAGAGGTACGCAACAAACACATGTCCAGTTGCATGGCAGGCCTACGTGGCACCTGGCCCCTCTCTCGTCAGCGCCCTCCGCCATTCACCCAGAACTCGCCCCTTGTACTCAGATTCAATTTTGTCGAAGCGACTTTTCTGTACACACCCTGTAAACGCACGCACTCTTTGGCGAGAAGCTAGCGTATAACAGCTCCGTAAAAAAATTCCAGTATGCTTACCCGGTGCGCACCACATTTAACCTTTTTTCAATCTGGGCATTCCATCTGCAAACATTTCGTAAAGAGTTCGGCGTTCTAAATTAAAAGAGAACGAAGCCTGTGCTATGCCTCTAATATCTTCAATTCTCACATTTAAAAAAAAAACACGTGGTTCACAAAGCAAAGTACTTCAGAAAAGTCCTAAGAATAAGACGATTCCTTTTTCTTTCTTTACTGTAAGAGTTATCTAATGTAACGGCCTTGGTGGGGAAGAGGAGCAAGTTCATTCGAGTCATTTTGATGGAAATTACATCGAGCGGGTTGTATAAAAATATGGATGACTACGAATATACATACTAGGTGTCGTTTTTTTTTTGCCCTCCTACTTTTGAGAGAGGGGGAGAGTGAAAGGGAAAAGTTGGGCAAATGTCTCCTTGCTGCTCCCTCTCCTTGCCCATCCAAGTAAGTAGCCCTATGCAAATGGTGTAAGTTTAAATTTTATTTCGATATATGTGGACGATTATAACGTTAACCTACCCCGCTTTGCTTCCGCATCGGTCACTATATCTGCTTAAGATTGGTCGAATTTTGTGGGTCATGCTCACAGCACCTGCTTCCTAACGCGAAGCAACAAATGCAGCGAAAATGACCCATCGTATAAATTAAACTTATGCACGACTACGTAAAACGTTAGCGGATAAACTGATTTCAATACTGTAAATTTTTGTCCATGGGTATTTCGCAATTGGTAAAAATTCGTAATTTGCTCTAGGATCGCCTGCTTCTCACGCGACATCCCAAATCTGCGAAAACTCGCCGCTGATAGCCGAAAGGCGTCTAATTCTGAGCGGGATTAATGATGGCAGCGTGCCCGTCAATTTTACCAGCGGCTACTGGCCAGACGTATTCATATGCGTATAATAAATACATTCAGTTGTAGTGTAATGATGTACCATTCGTCTACGTGTACAACTCTCTGTGAATGCTTCTTTGACGAGTGTAAGGGAGAGAGCGAAATAAACATTATTCGGAACAGGTGAGAGCCTTCGCAGGTGGGGGCAGTTTCAGAATACTGTGGACCATGAGCATTTTCCAGGAGCGTTCGAGTGGCGGGGCAAGCTTGAAGGCTGGGCTTCCCACAGTGTTCGAGTCGACTGCTTTCTTCGTCACCCTGTTGCAAGCTGCCACGATCGCCGGAAGCTACCATATGATAAGGAAGGCGAAACATGCTAATTGGTGACAGAAGCAATAACCTACTTTAGCTATCCCGGCTCTGTCCAACAAAAACACCCAATACTTCTACACACTCATCGACTCACTGAAATATAGAACATCTTCGTGTACCTCGTTTGCATCGCTGCAAACGAAGTACAGGAAGATCATTTGATCAGTCCATGAAATGTTTATAGGCTCGCGCCCATATTTTCGTCGCCAGTCATGTAAACGTCAAGTCAGGTAGAACATGATGACATTGGGACAGAATGCTCAAACGTCATGAAACCCTGTCTAGCGCTAACCTCCTTTGGAATGCTGGAGTTCAAGGAGCGAAAGCGTAGCGTATACGCGGTTCGCACCAGAGAGAGCCTACATTGCGTCTTCAAAGACAGGGACGACACTCTTCGCAGCACAAGTGTAGGATAGATGTAGCATAAAATTTCATGATGTATTTACGTGATTGCTATGTTGAAGGAAAACACTGGGTATCACACCCTTGGTACATACGCTCATGTATAATGCCCTGCCAACATGAGATTAGAAAACGATTCGGCCAATTGACAGAGCTGTTTTGTACTTATCTTAACTTATTCATTATTGCTTTATTGACCCTAAAAATGTTACACGTATATTTCTCAATATGAAAATCCCTTTGGTACTGGTGTCCCTAGCATATTATTGAATGAATTATAACGTTACGGCTTTCGTGGGACGTGCGTCCATTTCTTCAAAAGTTACCCATTACAATGGGAACAGAGAGCGGAAATAGCCTATACCCAGACTGAGTTTTACGAAATAACTACAACTTTACCCCAAGGCTCAGTTCTTAGACCAATGTCCTTCCCATTAAATACTAACCACTTTTTCCCTTCAGTAAAGAAAAAATAAACATGGCTGAACCCTTCATCATAGGATTCGGTATAACAGGAAAGTAAACCGTGTCTCTTCAGTAGTTTAATGCTTACTGTACATTGATGTAAGAGAGCTTGCACAATGTGTAGTACTCTTTGGCAGCTGTAGCACTGTTTAACGTGGATGCATCCGCGTTGACGCTTGGTGGTACATCTTTATCCCTTCGGCTAACGTTCATGATCAATGTTTAAACAAACCCTTGTGGTAGCTATAGTAGCTAACGGTGAGAGGGTAAACAGAAAAAGCTGTGTGACAACCCCAAGAACGTCGCCGATTGAACGCAGGATAAGGTCGAAATGCCGCTGCACGTTAAAGAGTAATTGAACGCCACGGCTGGACTAAAGGCAAACGTAACGCACGTCGTGTGTCCCTGGTAGCCCGGCCACGATTTTTCTCCAGACAGGGATCTTTCCAAACCCTGTACTCTAAAGCCAGTGGCACCCAGAAGTTTTCCGGCCACAGTGCAAATTTTGCGATTAAGCAGCAATTTTGGTCCACATGGTGTGGACATGTCCGAGTCAATACGATGGTTCACACACTCTAGAACCCTGGGAGGCTCTGCTCCGCAGTTAAGACCCCAACGTCCAGCAACACATCATCTGTCAAGCCCTTGATACTGCCATGTCTCAATGGATTCCGGCAGACGTATGGGGCGTCGGACAATGCCTGACGTGACTGACTGATTCTTTTAATAAAAATTTTTGTCTCTCTCTCTCGGCGAGCGTAGGCGGGAACGCGGTATTACAGCGAGGTGAGGCAGGCGCGCGTCGCAGAACTTTTGGTATGGATGGATGCCATGAGTGACGCCGACGCTTCGGCTAAGGTCGCCGCCTCGCGGTATGTTAGACGTTGACAAAATTGCGACGGACGCGCAGCAACGACGCATTGCAGGATCTGATCGCGGAGGCCATGGTCATGACGCATCACTTCCCTTTACTACTACCAGAGAGCGCCACCACTCCGCCGACAAAAAGCACTGTGAAAGGAAAGTGAGAGATATAAAAGGCCCGTTTGTAAAAACTCTGGAGTGCGTGACCGTGGCACGGTGCAATACAGAAAATACAAATTACCGTGGCGCAGTGGATAGCATGCCCGGCATCAGATGCTGCGAACCGAGAGGTCGCGGGTTCGACTCCCGTTGACAGAACTCTTTTTTTCTTTAACATCTGATCGTGTACATTTTCTCAGCCTCATTTTCGTGACGCAAATACGTCACTGAAGTGTTGGTGGACCCCGGCATAAAACGCTTTCGTGTTAAAAAACATGACTGATCCCTTCTGTCAAAGGAATCGGTATAACACGAAAGTGAAACGTGTATTCACACAAGTAGTTGAGCGTTTATTGTGCATTGTTTCGCCACAAGGGAGAAGGAATGAATGCTGCAGCAACAAATTGTAATGTGACGTGAAGAATGGCAAGCAGCTCGAAACATGCAGCGCGCACCTCAAGCAGAAAGGACGCACGAAATGAGCATACACAAGACGAGCACGGACTAACTGTCACAGCTCGACATTTAAAGCGCGCTGCTCTAACACAAAGACGCGCGAAACGAACGCACAAGCATACACAGGACGAGCGCGAACTGCCACGCCACAATTATTACTTCGTGTGTAAGCGGCGCGCTTCATTCGTAAACGCGGCCGCTGCGGCGAACGATGCGACCTTCGTGCACTCTTTAACCACTGTAACTTTAAAGCAAACTTGCGGTGGAACCACAAGGCGTGCGAAGCGCCCGAATGCCCCGATCAGGAGATAAGCGCGCGCGGACCAGTGACCACGCCCCGCGGAGGCGCACGCTCATCCCAGCGAGAGGCGCGACGACCTTTAGAGCGCGCGCTCCGTGACACCTTAGCGCCATCTCGCTAGTGATGACGAAAACGCGCTGAAAGTCGAGGAGCTCTGAGGACCGCCAACGGTATATGGTGTGTATAAATCGCTTGCCGTTAGCAAGCTGAGGAACGTACGCTCTCGTAGCCGAGTGGTTTCGCGCCACGCGCTGCGGAGCGGTTCGACGCGTCGTAGGTTCGACGCGCGGCGACAGAACTTTTTCTTCTAATTTTTCTTTGATCTCATTATGTTAGTTTATATTTTGCAACGACATATCCGTGACGGAAATACGTCAGAGGAGCCGTGGTGGACCCTGGCATAAAACACTTTCGTGTTAAAAAATATTAAGGCAGCTTCGCCCTATTGGTGCCAGGCCTGAAGGGAGTGTGAACTGCGGAGCTGGGCAGCCTTCTTTGTTTCTCTCCCGTTTTCTGTTTCCTTGCTCCTCTCTTTCTTTCTTGTTCATTTTTCCAGTTTTTTTCTGTGTTTTTTCTCTTTATTTATATTTATTTCTATTTTTCATCCTACTTTTTCCCTTTCTTTCTATCTCTGCCTATTTCTCGCTTGCTTCCACTTTCAATTTTTATATGTGGCTTGTGTTGTCGTATTTCCCCAGCCAGAGTAGTAATGTCCGCACTTTAGGCGCTCGAAGAACAAGAGAAAGAAGACCCTCCTCGCGCGAGCGAGCGCTCAATATGCTGCAGCTGGCTATGTTATATGTGGTTCTGCCTGCGTTAATATAATCATCAAGGCGCTCAAGGAACAAGAGGAAGAAGACTTGCGTTAAAATCGTCATCAAGGCGCTCGAAGAACAAGAGGAAAAAGACTTCTCTTTGGCGCGAGCACGCGCTCAATATGCTACAGCTGCCTATGCTATATGTGGTTCTGCCTGCGTTACGCCAAGCGACAACCACAGCATAAGACAGCC
>JALIZH010015657.1:0-21951 GCA_030522465.1 Rhipicephalus appendiculatus
CACGCAGTTCACACCACGAAACGACGAGCAACGCACGCAAAACAAGGCTTCAGGAACGGCTGTCGCTGGATTTCGATAGCCCTTTCGCTGAAGAGACGAGCGGCGGCAATATGCGTTAGAATCTCGAAGGCTGCACAAATGTCGCTATGACGTCATGGTAGCCATGTTTAACGTGAATTTAGCGTCACGAAGTAATGAGTACTCCTTTTTTATTTGCGTGAAGTTCGGACTTCCTTTGCACTTTGGAGCATTTTCAGAACTGGCACAGTTCTTGATAACTGCATCCTGATCGGCAAAACCAAATTGCGCAGTTCTAGAATGATGTTTTAATTGGCGCCACCAAATTGACACTTTTCTCGATAACTGCGCTGGTTCTAGATAAAGACGTCTTAATTGTCACCACTAATTTGGTACAGTTCTTGATAACACGTCATAATTACTCCACGTGAAACAGGGTTTATTTGCCCTTAGCTTCCAGTGCATGTTCGCGCACCAGATTTTTTAAACTTTATAACTTGGCTTTATGTCAAACTTGGCGAAGCAGAAGGACGGTGAAGATTTGCTTCACGTGCGAATGCATGGAGGGAAAGACGCGAATGCGTCACTTCGCGTCACATGGTAAGTGACGTCAACATTTATGGAGAATGACGCACAATTACGTCACTTCCCCTGTAAACTTCCGAGCCTTTGCGACCATCTGGGCTGGCTGGGCTGCCGAGCTTTCGTTATGCGTCGTCGTGTTTGCCTCGCGAGTTTTCTTTCGGATAGCGAGCTGGGTAGCGAGCGCTCGTCAGCTGAGCTCTCGGAGAACTGCCGTGCTTAAGCGGAGCGTGTTTTGACCCAGAAAGTTGATACATTGGGACCGAGCCGTGGAGTCGCAGGGTTAGCAGTGGACGCTTTCCGTTCTTGGTGAGTATGAAACGTTCCTCGTTTTTATTGCCGAATTGCTCATCTGTCTGCTGCGTTATGTAATCGCGTTCGTAATAGAAGGTTGCGCGCACGCATTCACCTTGAATCCTCGAGCAGTGCTACGGCGTAGGAGGGTCGTTGGTTCGTTAATGCAGCGCCGTGACTGAAGTGGTCTTCAGTTGCTTGTCGTGGCTTCTTGTTTTGATCGACGGCGATATGATAAGCAGCGCCCGTCGTCTCTGCTTTATCGCGCTTCAGCGATAACTGCGCATCTTGCGTCGAAGAGATGCGACGCAACAGTGGTGTAGGTGTATGTATGCGTATACGTCGCTTTTCATCGCGTTGCGCCACTTAGTTTACATCATGTGAAACGGCGTTCTATTTACTTTCGCGAATGCACGCGCACACTTCGGATGACACCTGTGCGTGACGAAGAACAGGGTGTCGGTGCTTATACGTGCGTCATAGCACGTCACAAGTGAAAAAAATTTTGCTCCGAACGAATTTCCGGTTTTATAGGGTTCAGAACGCAGTGCGGCGACACACAAAACATACACACACTGAGATAATACTTCCACAAGAATCCTTGCATATTCTATAAGAGCATCTTAGTTTAATTTTTTTTGACCCTGCATAATTTGGTGCAAAGCTTCCAAACAGAATTGTAGGATTTCCTCCAAACAATTCTTATAAATTTTACAGATTAGATGCACTGAACTATATAAGTGCCAATTCAAGTGCGACCTTTGGAGCTGATGATCGTTCTTGTATTACAGTTCTACAGTTTATATGCACAAGTAACTAATTGCTTCTTTCTGCGCTGTAACCCTTGCTTCATTAAGGGATAAGCGAGCTTTACTGTTGCCCCGAGCAGCCTTGCACTAAAGCCCATCCTGTATTGTGCTGAGCTTTCAATCATCTTTAAATTTCATTTTTTTTTTTACTTTAACGCCAGCAATGTTTACCAGGCTCGCTACTTTCTCGTTGTGGATGACGCAACCATGTAGACTCTCTAATACGTTGGGAGTTTACTGCACGATCACTTCCAATGATTAATTTTGACCTATCTTCGTTGGTCACTGATGCCCCAACGGAGGAACTGTTTTTGATTGGTCGTCGATGGTTAACAAGAACAAGAAGTGGCAAGATAATGAACTCGGAAGCAACACAAAAACATGGTTCACGTACGCGGTTGTGTTACACATTGTAAGTTTCACTTTCTCGCATTTTGAGAGAATTTTTTGTTGGGCTTGTTGATTCGCAATGCTAAACTGCAGAGGGCGAATCCTAGAAGAGCGCACTCGGCACAGCGCCGACTCAACTGTCTTTCTTGTGAAAAAAAAAAAAAAAAAAACTTTCCTACACGAGCGCATTGTCCAATATCGTAACCACAAAAAAAAAAAAAAAAAGCATATCGCCACAATGCAGATAAGAACATCAAATCTAAAAATTCTTTTTCTTTGTTGTGCAACACAGCAGATGTATTACTGACTCAATCATCTTCGTTTATTTCTGATGTGGTACGCTTCCACTAGTTCTCTGGGCACCAGATTCCCTCTCTTGCCCAAAATTTGAATTTTTGTAAGCATAATAGTATTCACTAATAATACTATAGTTAGTGCTCTTCTGTGTCCTAGCTGTACCGAACTTGCTCTCTGCAGTTTAGTTTAGCATCACCTTCTCGCGTTTTTCATTTCTTGTATGCCACCAGCTCCTGCATAAACACGGATATGCATATTGTACCCCCCCCCCCCCCTTTCAATTCCGTTAGGCCTGGAAGGTACTTAAACATGAAAAATACACTTTCGCCAGTCAGCTGATCGAGTGCCTACGTCGTATCTTCACATCGGGCACGCGTGCGCCTGGTTGCAACATATGAAGCGCGCCTGCACTTCGAGGTTGAGATTACGTAACTTCCGCGTTTTTTTTCTTCCGAGTGCGAGGTCGACGTGCACAGAGACGCCCGCACGCCCGCAGCCGCCGTTAAACTGGGTCAGCGGCGCAATTTCGGTCGAGACGGCGAGCAAGAAGGTGTGTTGGTTGCACTGTCTCTGACAGGCGCAAGACGGAAGTTCACGGTATACAGGAAAAGCCCCTTTCCCCCCTTTTCATAGCCCTCTCACCGCGTCTTTTCCAGCTTAATCGAAAAATGCAAACAGCAAACACGTATATCGTTCAAAGACCCCGCCAAGTAATCACGGACAAAAGAAAGTGTTGCTGGCGAGGAAATCCTGAGCAACCGGATCGCCAGCGTCACCAATTGTTTGTCTTTTTGCTTGGCTCGGCTGTGGCTACGTATGGAAAGCTCTCGCTTTCGGGGCTCTCCGTTTCCAAAAATAAGCCGCGCTCCCCACCTTCGAAACTCGCCAAGATGAGCCCGCGCGCCTCTGTATTCGTCCGTGGGATTTGGGTCGTCGTGTGCAAGGGCGCTCCTCGTAGGGCGTGCTTCAAAAGGTGTCTTTGATCTTCGCGGCTGCTTACTGAGGCGCAAGTTGTTTGAGCTGCGAGGATCGGGAACCGACTAGCGGTTTTCGTAGGTGTTGCATGCGCTGTTGATTTGTTGAATCTCGAAGCTACCGGAATACGTATAATTTTTTACAGTAAAATATCTCGACCATCTTTGCCTTGATGTAGCATACGTAAAGTAGCAGTTGTTCTAGTATCAGACTACAAGGAAGAACTCGTCTTTAACGGGCATTGGGGAGAAAGACGAAAAAAGTATCCCGGAATACAGATACAGATACTCGAATACATTTAATCTTAGAAAATTTCGGAAGGTGTCGCGGTTATAAAAACGAGTGAAATTTGAACACATCATGGTGTGATTAATAATGTACATACGCCAGATAGTCGAACACAACAAGGAACTTGCTTGTTCCGGTAATAACATTACAATAACAATAACATGTTCCGGTGTTTGAATTTTGCGCCGCCCGAATCGATTGGTCGGTTGCCACGGTGACAGTTTAGTTATGGCGCATGCGCGTGCAGTACCGGTTGCCATGGTGATCGCTTTGGATACTGCGCAGGCGCGCGCGCTGCGCGGTTTCTTCGAAAGCTTCGAAAGAACGGCCATCTTTTGCTTTAGAAAACGGCCCGGACATGACTTCCCGAGTGATTCTACGAGGAATAAAGAAAGCTAAACGTAAGATGCAACGATCAGTGAGTAGCGATAAAACTAAAGACGTTTGGTTCGTGCGGTTAAATGTGGTTTTCTCAACGTTTCCGTTTACTTTATACGGTCGGGTTTCTCAATCGCCCCCGTACAGTCCTCTTTTCTTCGCATTAGCGACTTGGAACGCGGCATTCTACCAACACGACGCCAGGTTCGCGGCGAGTCGAGGACACAGCGCGCGCGCGTTTTGGCTCTCCTTTCTGCGAACAAACCCACGCTAGGCCCCTAACGCTTCGACGAACAGGTTCCAGTTCTTGTTATTTTTCGGACGGTCGGGATCGAAAAAAGGCCTCTTGTCTCAGGTATATTCTCCATCTAACTGGGCAGAAAAAAAAAAAGGGGGGGGGGAGAAAAAAAGCAGCCAGCTCCATTTCGTGAAAACCGTCGAAACAGCGAAGCTGATGTATATTTTGAAAGTCTTTTCTAAGTATTTCTGTTTCGCTATTCTTTTCTAATTATTTATGTGTTGTATCATTGCTCCTTTTGATGATATGCGCATTCACGGCCGTTCTGGAACGTTGATCCTTCCAGTGCGGCCGTGGCTCGATCATTCCACCCTAGCAAAACGTATTACTACTATCACGGCTGCGCAGGAACGCAAGCAGCGTGCAAGCGCTTCTGCCGTGCATGATAATACGGGCCTCTATGCTAGCGTTCCTTCGCTCAGGGTGGTGACACGTACCCTGTTAGTGTGAACCCTAGTTACCGGGCCGCCGCCATATTGAATCAAACAATGGAGCTGCCGCGTGGTGTGATGTTATTGGGTCAAACGGGTGGACGCTAGCTGTTACCCAATGTACAAAGGAACGCTGGCATCGCGGCGCCCTTCACGACATGCTCGCTTTACGCCATCGCACGGCGAAGTGTCGCTAAGAGCCACCAGCCGTGTGGAGAGTTGCCGCGCGATGTTACCTAATGGCAAGGCCTCGTGGCACGTGATGCAAAGGTGCCAGACGGCGCGCGTGAGTCAGCTGGCGCAAGGAGAGAGAGAGAAAAAAAACACGATTGCCGTTTGTACGTAGACCGAAGCAAACACACAGAAAATGTACGCGTTGTGGCGCGCTGCGCGTGTTTTAAGGCCGACGGCCTCCGCGTCGTTTCCTGACCGCCAATTTCGCGGCGCCCACGTACGGTGTTTGCTTTTCGGCCGAAAAGCTGCTGTTGCGAGGTCGACGAATGTGCCCACGCTGTAGCTGCTAGCGCGCAGAGGGCATGGCGCGCCGCGCCGATCGGATACGACCTTTTCGTGAATCGTGGTGTCGGCCGGAGGCCAAGGTGCCTATTCAAGGTCGCCGCATGCGTGGGGCTGCCTATAATTTTTGGTTGAATAAACCCCCCTGGGGAGCGATGAGTCAGGTAGGACACAACGTGCGGCCACCGTTGAATGCTCTTCAGACCACGAGATCCGGCTGAGAAAAGAATATTTCGTGATCAGTTAATCGGTATAAAACCTTAAGAATATTTCGTGATCAGTTAATTGGTATAAAACCTTAAGAATATTTTGTGATCAGTTAATTGGTATAAAACATTGGAATATATGCGTAGCAGGGGGGTGGCACTGGCGTAGCCAGAAATTCTTTTCGGGGGGGGGGGGCACCTTGTTGTCAGTTTTCACTGTATGCCGTGGCGAAAAAAAATTTCGGGGTGGGTGGGTGGGGGGGGGGGGGGGTGTCACCCCCTGGCTACGCCACTGGCATAGCCAGGCGGGACCAAAGCCTCTCGAAAATTTTCAGTTTTGCACTCGTAATTTTACACGTATATGCACGCACACATACAAACACATGCACGAACATGGTTAAAAGATTGTTGAAAGCACCCCTTCACTCTTTGGAAAAGATTTCTGGCTATACCACTAGTTAGTGGGGTTCCATCCCCCACTCCCTTCCCAAATTTTAAAGTTTTGTATGTGCATATATACAAGGTGTTCTTTTTTTAGACAATACAGACTTTGTGTATTTTTGCATAAGGTGCCTCACAGAAAGTTCCTTGAGACCAGTCACGTGTGTATAGCTTATGAACATACTTAAGAAAAAAATATATGTATGGGATGAAGACAGTCATGTGGGGGCCAGGGGGGCTATCTTGTATGCATTCTGTGACAGAATGGAAAGAAATGTCACGAGAGAACGAGGGGGGTGCAAACAGCCAATAGGCGAGCTGAGGGAATTCAGAAATATTTAAAAAATATTTTTAAAAAAACGCATGAATAAATATAGAATTACTGTAGCTGAATATCAATATTTACAGGCATTGTTTTTCAAAGCTTGAAATTGAAGAGCACGATGGTTCTAACGATTTGTGTTAAAGGGACCCTGAAACGGTTATTTGAAGCTTTGTCAGCGTTTAGGCTAGAGCATCATCGAACCATTGGCACCACAAATTTCGCTGCACGCCGTGTACCAAGGCGGCTACGGCCAATTATATCATACCCTCCTTCTTACCCCTGCCTTGTTTCCTCAACTCATGATACACGCTGGCATCGCTGGCGATCGCAGAGCTCATGTGAGCACATTCGATGATTTGAGCTTCGCCCAGTGATGACCTCTGAGACTGCACGCCGACAGGTTGCGTGCATCTCGGAGACCATAGCCCCAGTGCGCCCGGCAGCACGCACGCCGTCTGGCAACAGAGACATCGCGGAGGGGTTGATACCTGCTTTGACAGGTGCCGCCACCCTACCAGCCAATTTTTCGTGCGCGCACACCGCAGCCAATCAGATCGTGCGCAGACTGCGTGTCATACTGGGGAGGGGCGGTTGAAAACGCGTTGGGCTGAGCCGCAATGATCTGCAGCGATTCGCAGCTTTATAGCGTAATCAATTACACAGTGTACGCAGAGAGCTTAAATTAGTCTGTAAATGAGCCTTAGGACTCAGTCTACTGGCTCAATGTGTTTGTACAAAATCATCAAAACCGTTTCAGGGTCCCTTTAATGTCTTGAGTGGACGCTAGGTGGTGTCACAGTTCGACGAGTCATTCGGTGGTGGGGGGTGATTTTTGTGGTCTATCGGGGTGGGATTGGAGTAAGCCAGACACAAAGCAGGCTAATTAGATTTTTCCGCCCCAGTGCTTACATTTTGATCCAATCTAAGTCGTCCGGAGATGATCCTGTATTCGTTCTATCGGACAGAATGATGCCTCCATTCATTCTGTGCCTGTTTGCCAAAATGATTGACAGCACTGCTGTTTCTGGTTGCTATTCTCACGTCAGACGAGCGTCGACCAATCTCGTGTGGCTCCCTCTCGTGACGTTTCGTTCCGTTGTATCAGAGAACGGGTGCAAAATAGCTCCCCCATGCTTCTAGTGAAAGGACTGCGTGTTTGAGACTCCTGGTTTATTAGCATCCATGTGTCGCTGAATTTTCCCAAACATGCCTGCTAGCTTTAAAGTGTCCGGAACTTTGTCTCTGCACCAGTGCTAACATCACATTACCCTTTTCAGCCTTTCAGACCTGGAGTCTGAAGTGCGGCTACGAGCGAGTTAAGGCGTGCCAGACTCGGAGGCGGCACCATGAGCGACGAGGCTGGCGATGCATCTAAGCCCCAAGAGGGCGCTATGGGTGGCAGAGACGTGCCGGCCAAGGAGGGCGCTCGCTTCCACACGTCTAGTGAGAGCAGCAATGGCGAGGAAGCAGGCGAGTCTGCCATGGAGGGTCTTACGCTAGCCAATGGAGAGGTCAAGCAGCCTTCGCCCATCAAGAAGAAGGCTCGGGATTCGTCCGTGCCAACCCCATTGGGCCTGGAAGGAAGCTTTGGTGCCGTGCCCGGTGCGTTCCGTAGTGGAGTGTGCGGTTTTTTTGGCCTTGCTTTATGTGCATTGAGAATACTGATAACACTTAAAACTGGTTTGGAGCAGCGGAACTGAAAATGAGGGACAAAAAAGACAGACAAGGATATCAGTGTACTAACAACTGAAATTGTATTGCTATGCACCAGGTGCCAATCACTGCTAGGTATCTGTTGGTGACTGTGCATATTTGGATGTGTATATAGCTGTGCGCATAGCAATAAAATTTCAGTTGTTTGTACATTGATCTCCTTATCTGTCTTCTCTTTGTCTCTTGGTTTCACTTCCACTGTCCGAACTAGTGTTAACTATGAACCTACTAGCTCCGTTGAATACCGTTTTGACCGATAACAACTTTGTTTTGCGTATTACTGAATGTTGTATACAGTAGAACCTCGTTGATACGTTTCCGAAAAAAACGCGGAAAATAAATGTACGATCCGGGAAAACGTATGATCCGAATTATGCGATCCGAATCGGGTTACTTTATTTTCACGATTGCGATCTTAGGAGCCGGGAAATCGTATTAAGCGGGAACGTATCAATGAGGTTCTACTGTATTCCGTGTGGCACAGTGAAAACGAGGACATCCACATTGATTACGTAATTATTAGGCTTGTGCGAATATTTGAATATTCGAACGAATATTAAATTATTCGAATTCGCTTCGATTCGAATTTAAATTATTGAAAATTTCGAAGTATTCGAAAAGAACGAATAAACGTATATTAGTCCGCATGTAACCCCTGTAAAGGTGGTTTCACTGCAGTGCAGTGGTGCTACGCATTGAAAACATGTATTCAGGGGAAATCTGCACTGCCGCGAAGCCCCACTTCAAAGTTAAATGAAGATATTACCCTCACATCGATTCATTTTTTAAGTTTAAAAGCTTGCTATACCTGCTTATATGCTCTAATTATAGTAAATTTTAAAACGTAGCATATTTTACAGGTTGTCGCTTACATTCTACCGAAAGTCAAATCCTGCTACTATTCAAAGTTGTTTCCACTTCCTTTGAACCAAAAAAAAAAAAAAAAAAAGGCAGTTGCACAGGCATTGTTTCAATTAAAAAATATATATTGTGCAGGTTAGTTAGGTCGTGACAAATCTGACCATTTCTCTTTATAATATGTGATATATACTATTCGAATTCGATTCGAAATTATTCGTCAAAATCACTATTCGCTTCGCCACTAAAATTCACTATTCGCACAAGCCTAGTAATTATGTAAATAACTATGTCTTTTATTATGCACAATAGTTAAGAAAGCGTGTGTTTAGGGTTCTTGCATACCCTAAGTAACAGTCTCCTCCTCTTAATAGAGTGCACACTTTTCATGTAAGTCCATTTCATGCGTCTTTTATCCTTTCAGAGTCTCCACCGAGGTTTGTCTCCTTGGACCAAATCATGAAGACTGCCAACGGGAATGACAAACATGGCCCTGGCTCACGAAATAGCCATGGAGGACTCCTTCGAGCTGAAGCAAAGAGAGTACGCAGAACACAGGTACACATTTTACGCACATCTGCTAGAGATATTATACCATTCCTTTCACGCTGCGCTGTTACGCCTAAGGCTGCAAGGGCAGTGCTTTCATGGCATACTCAGAAATGAGAAATGTTTTTATTTTCCAGCGAAATAGTTGGGAGTCCTTTTCGGCAAATAGCTGCACGAAACAGCTTGGAATGAGCTTAAAAGCCCTCACACGGCAGCAGTACATCTACAATCAGGTATACATACATGCATTGAACGTTTATCCAATATAATATCCTATTTCAGTGCATCTTAATCCTTTGAGCTATGTACACAATTGTGTACATGATTTGTTTTTGCTCCTTGTATCAACTAGGGGCTAAGAGAGAGCGAGATACACTGAACCTGCTGCATAATAATTTGTCTTCATTTAACTTCATTTCGCAGCGTACTGTTGTGTATGATCACATTGCTGAAGGCACTTCCCCGTTCGACAAGTCGTTCGATGACGCGCGTGTCCTAGAGCCACGTTAAAAATGTTCCTTTTGTTTGCTCTAAATGGACATAACAAAAAAAATGAATTTGTACTATATTTCTAGCCCGAGATTTCATTCTATTTATGCCAAAATAGAGCATGGATGACTTCAGGATAAACAGATATTTAATTACAACTTAATTAGAATAAGTTACTATAACACATAAATGAACATGTTATGACATTATTTTTGTTGCAATAGTATACTGAGTGCCATGAAATAACATATTATTTTGACCCATTTTCAGACAGTTTGAAGGTGGCGTCTGAAAGTGTTAAAAAAACAGCAACATGTAAAGGAACATTTGCCTTTTCCACATAAACGTACAGTATTTACATTTACGTTTTCATTTGTGTAATGTGAGTTCGTTCAGATGTAAAAAAATACTCTCCAACATGTTTGTGAGTCGTACATAGACTAAAGTCGTTGTTTAATTGAAGTGATGAAAATGGCTTCATGCAGGTAGGTGTTGGCCATCTGGGTGAGTCGCGAAAGTGGTGTATAAAGTTGGGTATATTAATAAGTCTGGCGAGGGAGTAGCAAGACAATGCGGGCATTGTTTCTGTCGCGACATCTACTCTCTTTCAGAATGTCATAATGCCCCGCATTGTTTTGAGCCCTTTAGGGTTGGCAACAGGCTTTCGTTTTGTTGGTGGCTGTTTAGGAATGATGATTAATATTATTATTACTACGATAATTATGGTGTCTACTGCCATGCGCTATTCTTATTTTCACTTTTGTTGTATTCGGTTTTCGCCCACAAAGACCGTCAGCAAAGCTCAGCTCAAACCGAGCCTTATTGTTCTGGAACCTTCGCGATTATTGTAGATCGTTTTGTTAAGATTGCGCGCAAGACGCGACCACTCGAGATTATTCCAGAGCTTGCGCGATGACCAGTGATAAGGCTAGAATGTTCGACGCGTGAGGCATAAAAGCCGGCGCGCTCCAACGATGTTCAGTTTGATCGACGGCCGACGCTCTGTTCGCCGCTATCAGTGCCAGCGTATATTGCTGTAATCCTACTTTCCGTTTACCGGCCACAAGTTCGGCCTAATAAACAGTTTCATCTTAAACACGCCGCCTGCTGCCTTCGTCGACGTCACACCCACGTGACACTACGTTATTTTAAAGGGAGTACTAATTCTATTAAAAAGGTGGTTGATGAAATCTCTGTAGGGGAACCGTCATCAAACATTTAATGGAGTGATGCAGAGGTGGTGTAGTACGTGCATGTTATTTAATTACCGTATATCATTATAACTGAAGATAGCCAATCACTAGCCAACAATAGCCATCATTTAGCCCACATTTCCCAGTGGTGGTAATGTATGAGTTGGTGTGGTGGGCCTCGCATAAACTATGGACTCTTTTTTTCAGAAATTATTAAAGTTTAATTAAATTTTTAACCCTTTATTACAGTTTTATTTGATAGTTAATTTGTCCTGATTTGCATCACTAGAAGAACTTTTTCTAATATATATTCTCGGAAATGTCTTTATGCTGACATAATGGACTGACTGAAAAAATGCCTCTTAAATGCCTGGTTTACTTCCTATAAAACACAGTGTGTTAAGAATGCTGGTCAACATAATAGCATCATTCTGAGTACTTTGCTATACTAGTACTTGTTTCTGCAAACCAGTTTTTTTTTGGTTTCATCTATGCTTTCAGTGGAGTTTTGTCGCCTGACCATAAGCTTGCACAGGGTTCCCCTTCAGGGGGGGGCGAAGGTTCATCCCAGCGCCCCACTCCCTATTAAGTCAATGTAAGGGGCAGACTTTGTGCCCCCCCCCCCCCCCTCTTAGGTGACTTGCCCCCCCCCCCCCCCCCCTCCTCCCCCCCCCGTGACCCCCGTGTGCACGCCTATGCGCCTGACCTCGGTTTCACATACCAATTGCCTGATAGCCTGTCCTGATGTGCCTTCTTCATAATGGTTGATGAATGCTCATGCCGATTTCACTGCTGTCTTTCCAAAGCCTAGAGAAGCTGGTGAAGGAAACGCTGCACAAGGCCTTCTGGCACGTCCTCGAGGAACAGCTGAACGAGGACCCACCAAACTATGACCAAGCCATGCGTCTGCTACAAGAGGCCAAGGAGGTGAGCATCTTTTTGTTTCAACCATTTCGCACCTCGTTTTGCGCCGTGTGAACTCTTGAACTTAATTTGCATTGAATTCAGACATTCAATAGACCCCTCTAGTAGCGCCAAATGTTGACACAACGTTGCCGCAACATTGAGAAAGTTGCTTGAACGTTGTGGCGACGTTGCTCGCTACTATGGCCTTTTAATAACAGTGAAGCTAGCTTTCCTGCTATGCAGTTTGCCCAACTTATGGTGGCTAGTAACTTGCTGGCAAATGGAATGTTCAAGCATAGTTTGCTTGTGCTATGATGTGGAAAATGCAGGACTCTCCTCTTCTGACATAAATATGCATAATACTATATAAGCCCCAGCATGTGCAACTAGGACCTTGTCTCCACTTGAAGCGCAACAGGTGCCGCCATTAGTGGGCAAATATGCAGCACAGGAAAGCGCACTTGCGGATAATGAAAAGGGTCTATTGCAACGACATTGGCCCTGACACTACCAACTGAATCCAACAGGCAATTAGGCCAAGGAAAGGATACGGGGACACTAATTGTTGTTTTTAACTGTGGTGTAGTAATTATGGCGGAAATCGTGATGAATTAAAGTGGACAAAAAAATTTCGAAGGTTGTGGATTTGGATCCCACCGACGGAAGCGGTGACATTTCGTCTACTTTAACTCATCTCAGTTTACATCGTAATTGCAACACTACAGTTAAAAACAACAATTAATGTCTCCTATCCTTTTCTTGGCCCTAATTGCTTGTTGAACTGATTTGGTAGTATCGAACAAACAAGCCCCTAAAAAAATTCCCCTTCTTTCAAACATTGGCCTTGATAATTCATGCCTTTGGATAGCAGCAGTGCTTCTTGCAAGGCTCGCCTGAAATGTAAGGGACCTGTCCAGCTGGGTGGAAGAATTCCCAATGCTGGTGATAGCCTGGTACTAGCCATATTTTAAGATGGTCCTGATTGTTTTGGGACCTTTTCATTCGGAGTTGACTCCTGAGGACCCTTGAGTCAAGCCCTCAAGGGTTGATTCGGGGTTGACTCCTGAGGACCCCGAGTCGAACCCTCAGGGGTTCCAGTAATGTGGTTTATTTGGGCTAGTTGGTCAAACATTTGTTAGTGGGAAAAACAGCGCGAAGGAGACGTAACGCAAACGAAGGAACATGCAGGACGAGCGCTGTGTTAACCTTCATTGTCAACCTTCAGTTGATAAAACCTTCAGTTGCTAGACAGTCCTCGTCTCCTGTGTTCCTTCATTTGTGTTTTGTCTCCTTTGTGCTGTTTTTCCCATTTACAAAGCTCAGGGGTAGATTTGAGGTTGACTCGTGAGAACTCCCGTGTGAAACTCTGGACAGCAAAGTCATGAGGGTTTCACTCAGGAGTTCACAGAAGTCATACTCCAATGAAGGGACTGAAGGGGTTCTGAAACATCTGGACCATCTTGAACTTTCGTAGGGGGCAGAGCAGACAGCCGGGCTTTTGTATGGATTATTTTCAATTAACCAAAGTCATTCAATAGCGTAGATGTGATTTATCATAAAAGGCAGTGGGTGTCTGCATGAATGAACATTGCAAAAAGAGTAGAATCCACAGTCTGCATGCCAACAGGAAGTACACTTTTGCAATTTTTTAATACAGTATATCGAACCCACATTTAACAAATTATTGTGCATATTGAACAGTTGTAGCACCCCCTTGAATATACTTTCAATACATCAAATATTTTATATGTCAAATTACCCATATACTTTTTCGCAATCCTCTTCAGATGCGATGTGTTCAGGGTTTGACTGCAATATTGCATGAGTGTTGACCATAAGATACGATAGCTTCTAATATTGGCGAGAAGCAACGAAATCAGCGATACGATAATCAGCGTCTGAACCGGCTTTCTGAGCACATGATCACACAGTTAAGGCTGATGGTGTGTGTGCATTTGTAAGCAAACAGTGGAGCAGACAGCATTCACACACGAGTGTGCTCTCTGTGCTTGCACATCATGTAGGAAATTTCATTCTTGCCTATATATTCGGCATTACCATGCCAAGGGGTCAACACTTGCGGGATATTATTAAAAAAATTGCAAGGGTGTACATTTTATGTGAATGTAATCTCTAAAGCATAAGTTAATTGTGCACTACATGAGATGAAAAATTCGTGAACGTGGGGTGTCACTGGAGCCAACGCTTTGACAAGCTGACTTCTCTTCTCTAAGGCTGCAACTCTGTCGGCTCCAGCAACACCCGATGTTCGCAGATTTTCCACCTCTTCAAGCTTTCATCTTCCCCTGAACCACTGTCTATTGTGTGCTACATGTTATATTATACCAAGAGAGGAAAGATGAAATGTGCAAACTCACATGCCTGCAGATTCTGCTAGACCTGGTGATGCCGTACAGCAAGCGGCTCCGCGAGGAGATTGAGCAGGTGCTCGACATCGAGCTCATCCGCCAGCAGGCCTGAGCACGGCACCTTGGACTTCCTCGCCTACGCGCGGCACGTCATCTCGCTGATGGCTCGCATGTGTGCGCCGATCCGAGACGCCAGCATCAAGGAGCTGCTCGAGATCAAGGAGGTCGTGCCTCTGTTCAGGTTAGAGGAGCGGCTGTTGTCCGCTTGCTTGTACTTGGACTTTAGTGGAAGAATATGGAAGTGGTAGTTACCAGTAATGATGAGGAATTTAATTTGTCTTTTTATTCTTTTTTGTGCGAAACCTGTGTTGAGTGTTGTGGGCTCAGCACATCTTTTGGAAAGCTGAAGATTTTGCTAAATTCATTTAACAGTGTGCAGCACCAAACAAAGGTGACTTGGTTAGTGTTTTTTTATGTACACAAAGTATTACTCTCGTGCAATGGATTACCCGGAACTGTGTGAAGTGTTGCTTTCACCCAATGAACTTTGGTGGCGTATGCAGCATCCATAGTACTAGGGCCTTCCTGAATGGCTAATCAAACAGACCCGTTGATATGCCAGAATGACAGAAAGCTAAGCTTGTTGTAGGTGCTCTATCCCATGTCCTCTCTTGTGATTGTGTTTTTTCGCGCCTTAAAATCAATTACAGGAGTAAAAGCTTGTTAATTCGAACTCGAAGGGGACTATAAAATTGTTCGAATTAAGCAGAGTTCGAACTAGCCGGCAGGCACTAGAATGAACAGACATCGTGCCACACTGTGCGGGGAGAACCCAGAGAAGCCACCTCTGGACTCGTTCCCGCTAACTAGGCGATACTGCATGTTTGTGGCAGGTAATTTCGTAAATTAAGTTTATGCTCTAACAGCGAACAGAATTTATTGACCAGTCAGTGATGCGCCAGAAATAAGCAGTGACTTGCATTCATGTGAGCAGTGCGCCCTAATGTCAAAATATACGAAAGTGTTTGTGCTCCAAAACACGTTAGTTTACATGGCACAGTTAACACAATCAAAATTTAAAGTCTTTCTTTCTTACTTTATTTAGAACAATATTGAAATTGTTCAAGGAGACACGGCTAAAGGCAAACATTGCCTGACTGGGCCGTGCCACCCGTACAGCAGTAGCAGCAGACAGACGACATTTACAACCATAAAAGCATACATCGAAATCAATCACTACACTTGTTTGACACAGATGAAAGTAATGAGTAATTTGAATGATCATTCTGGGCCAATTTCTGCGAGGAGGGACGAAAGTCAGGGGGGCTCCCAGTTCAAATTAACTGTTGTACAGTCTCCGACCGTTTATTCGGACTTGGCGGGAACCGCCGGAAAGTCCGAAATATCGAGAGTCCGAATAAAAGGATGCACCAGAAAAAAAGCACCTTCATTGGCCCAGTGGCCGGGAAAGCTTGTCAGTGCATGTCTACACACAAGCACAATCACAGAAGACCAAGTCTGGCTGTATTTCAGCCAGTGTTTGGCCATAACCGCAGGTTGTAGCGCTGCCATGGCCTGCGCTTCATCGGAGTCACTGTTCACCTACGCTGATTCGGGGACCCGACAGATGGTCTCATCATCGCCCAACTCGGCGAAAGCTCCCAAATAACATCATATTGAGGTCGGCTGCATTCGAATTGGCGAATAACTGTGGCCTTTTTCGCCATCCCCAATGTCTTGTGGTTGCTGCGTTTCTTCGTTAGTACCGACCGCGCGGATGGAATGGGTGGCGTCGTAGCTCTCGTAGCCATTTCAGTAGATTAGGCCTAGTCACAAAACAACTGACAAGCAAACTTTCAAATGCCAAAAGGGAACGACATCAGGCTAGTTCGTGCTGCAGAGCTCGTGATTCCGTCCTTCCTTGGTTCGTTTCGTACGCGCGGCCATTTCGAACGTCACACCAAGCAGACTCCGAGCGTAGCTCGGCTTGGCTTGCTGTTTGGCTGTGGTAGCTATTCAATGGATACTCGGCTGGCTGAAGTCGAAAACGCCCATTACGAGTTGCCAAAACACATAGCCTTTGAGATCGGCAATTGTAATTTCTGCACTTTTACACTGACATGATGTCCAGCCATACACAGTGCAACCTTTCAGTGCTGGCAACCTAGCGAAGCTAATGTAAACACGTGTGTAAACATCGCGGACAGCTGGTCATGGAGTTCGACGCCGCTCTCGATCAGCCAGCCGGAGTCCGAAATATTGAACGGCAGCCGTGAGGCGTCCGAATTTTCGGTCGTGAGTTTACATTACTTCAATGGGACGAGTGGCGGTGCCGCGAGGGTGTCCGAATAAACGGGCAGGTTCGAATTATCGGCGTCCGAATAAACGGTCGGCGACTGTAGATACCTACGCGTTCGAATTATCAGGAGCTTTCCCCCTATAGAAATACATAGGGCTGTGCCGGGACCAGGGCGTCAGTTCGAATTAACTGTAAGTTCGAATTAACGAGCTTTTACTGTATGAACATACACCTACTCACCCAACAAAAACTTCTGTTGTTGGTAGCAGTTCATTGTAGAATAAAGCAAGGCTTGCCTTGCAAACATGGACACAAAAAAGAAGCAGACTGCACAAATGTCATCAACTGAAAGTTCACCCAGCGGTGGAAAAGATGGGTCAGCATAAGACTTACCGTATTTACTCGAATCTAGGCCGATGTTTTTTTCAAAAAAGGGATGTGCGAAAGTGGGGGGGTCGGCTTAGATTCGAGTACCATGGTTTGACCGCAGCCGCCACATACTGTCGGCCGCAAAAGTTTACGGTATCTGCAGCGCGTGTCGGAGCGACTTAAAGCTGCAGTGCTGCGTCACCTACCGTGACGGTTTTCGAGGCTATCGGCCTCAGCAATTAGCGACGGCGCGTTTAGATAACGCGCCTTTTCCGGATCTTATCGCAGAGGCCGCGGCCGATATCCTCAACACCCGCCGCGTCACGGTAGGTGACACAGCGATGCAGCTTTTCGTCGCTCCGCCACGTGCTGCAAATCCCGCCAACTTTTGCGGCCGACAGTACGTAAAGGCCCGGCCACGCTAGCGGCACGACGGCACGCCATGTGCCCATCTCGGGCTGCCGTGTGCAGGCGGTTCTGCATGCGCATCCGAGGCATTTTCGCGACATCCTGCGGTAGCGTTGCACGGCGACGGTCGCTCAGCGGCGGAGTGGTGGTCCCCATGGCTACACAGGCGGACCGCGTTGTCTGCTTCGTACTGTCCATTGTTCCGAAATCTCGCAGTCCTATACGTTCATGCAGCGAGTGTTGTCGAGCCGGCCGGCAAGATTTCACGCCGGCAAAGGTGGATCGTGTCACGTGATACGTGATTGCGGTGCCGGCGATAACCGTGCCCTTTGACACTCCCTGCTCTCCGCCTCTCGCGTGCGCGACAGGCGCGGGCCTGTGCGGGTGCAGTCAACGGGCGCGGGGCGCAGAGTTCGCCGTTTTCTGAAGTTTAGTGCAGTCGCATTGGTAGAGTTCTGGAAGTGTCGCGCCTTAACCACGTGCTCGCCAAACGCTTGCACCACATGTGCTTTTGAAGCGATGGCACCAATCAAATTGTGCCACTGCAGCGTTGTTTTGCACGCGGAGAAAACTTCAAACCTGCAAGCGCGTGCACGAAAAGAATGTGCACTACGAAGTGCGCGCTTATGCAATAAAAATGCTGGGTTTTCTGCCGATGAAACGGCATTTCTTTCATTCGGCCTGCATTCGAGGTAAACTTTTTTTTCTGGCCTTGCAAATTTCGGGGTCGGCCTGCAATCGAGGGCGGCCTAGATTCGAGTAAATACGGTACCTGCGAAGGCTCAGTTTTATGGCCACCTTCTTTTCACTGCAGCGTAACTTTTTGGTTGATAGGTCATGTTTGCGCAATGTGTTTTCCTTCACCTATGTTTTTGTATATCTTTCTCTACTCATATATCTGCACGTTTCCTTATGTGTCCGTGTTTTTCCATATGTGTTTATATCTGTTTCCTTACCCATATCCGTACCTGTTTCTGGTTTCCGTATGTGTCCGTATCATGTTTCTCTACCATTAGTAACCCATAGAAATTGTACTTTGTAACAGTGTGCAAATTTTATTTGTGCATTTATCGTAGAGTTGAAGCTCAGTATAACGGATGTGGGTATAGCAGATTGTTTCTTATAGTGAAGTAAATGTAAATGAATGATATTCTTGCTATTAAAACAGTTTTGCAAGTAGAATATGTTTATAACAAATGCTTGGAAATTATGAAGCTATTTTTGTGTCAGATGGACTTTGTGGTAATAGTGAGGGTGTGCTGTATTTCTTATGCTGCCCAAAGCAAGGATGGGTTGCCAATGCTGCAAGCATTGCTGCTGAAGTTGCTACCACAATAAAAATTGTGACAATCACGGCATCACTTTTTACCAGGGGCATCATGGAGCAGCTGACCCTGATGAAGATCGACATGGCCAACTTCAGCATCCAGCAGGCCCGGCCTCTCATCCAGTCTCACTCCGTTGCCTACGAGCAGGAGCAGTTCAGAAAATATCTGGAGGTGCAGACAGCCGCTAACCCTTCCGCAGACCCACTCGCGCACACCAAGCTGTGGCTGAAGCGCAGCTACGAACACCTCCGCAACCTCAGCGACCAGCACAGCCCGGACCCCATCAACGGGCCCGGTTGCAAGGGCCCAGGCTTCGCGAGTGTGCTGGCGGGAGCCTACATGGAACTGCTGTCTTGGCCCGACAACGAGCCTTACCCAGAGGTGAGGGCCTGCATAGGCATGCGCTAATGGGGGGCACCCCCCCCTTCCCTAATCACTATATTTTCTTAACCAGTGGTTCAAACCCTGCCTGTCTTGTCCTTTGATTCGCATGAAGACCCTCCGATTGGACGAGGCTCGCTACAGGGCTCTCAAGGACAAGGTGCACCTGGCTACCCTGGTTGCCAGCATCCTGAGCATCACTTATCGGCTAGGGGGCACCGCGCTACAGGGCATCTCGGACTTCAAGGACGACCTCAAGAGCCACACGCAGCTTCTCCTTGAGGGCTCGCTCAACTGCAGGCACGTATGATTTGGTGTTTTAGCTCCTGTCCACGCATCAGGACAACTTGTCGGGTTTGTTGGTCTACCATCGTTACCAATCAATATTGTAGTTCATGTTGTGCGCATGAAACCGTACATTGCGCGTTCGTAACTGTTCTTTTTTTTTGTCGTTCACCCGTCTATGTTTATGCTTTTTATTTATTTTTGTGAACTTGTTTGTTCGTTCATTAACTTTGTTTATTGTTACGCTTTTTATTTTCTACTTTCCCTTTATCCGGGGTTTTGTATTTCCTTTTTCTTTCCACGCGCCTATGTTGCAGCATCGACGCGGCGCTATTTCTTCTTGTTTCTCTCTTGTTTCTTCTTTTTTTTCGGAAGGGGGGGATAATGCCACCTGCCTGTAATGGGTTGAGGGCAAGAGCGGCTCACGCTCTAGGAAAGAAAAGAAGATCGCGTGCGTTCTTCTTCTTCTCCGCTCGAGAGCCAGCCGCGACGGACGCGTTTTTTGAAGAGCCGGCTACTCGGTGGTTGATTAAAAGACCCCAGCACATCTGAAGTCTTGTGACAATATAATGCAAAAATTTAACACACACAAAAGAACACAGCTGAGGACTATACGCTCCTATTCATCTGTGTTATTCTTTTGTGTGTGTTAATTGTCTGCACTATATTTATTGTTAATGTCCACGCATCATTCTGGCCATTGCCACACTTCCGACTTCTTTCAGTGCACTGTGAACAGTGGGTGTCACACTCTGCGAGTTATGACGCACTAATTTACCAAGACAACTAGATTGTACTGTCATTAGCCCCTTGGACGTAACGTTAAAGGATGACAGATACCTTTGAGGTCCTTTACAGCTTGCCTTTCGATATTTGAAAATTTACCCGAACAACCATGTCCTGATTTGGCCATTGAGGGAAACAAAGTAGGATTTTTCTATCTGCTACATTGCCAGCACCTTGAAACTGTGAGTAGCCAATCCTGTACTCATTACAGTAGTCACAGACAGCATAAAAAAATACAGGATAAGTCTAACCAAGTCAAGTCACCAACTTGTCAAGGCATTTGCAGGTTTGTCATGGGTGCCCTGTGCGTACAGCGTTTGTTCCTTTAGTGTTAAAAATGTTGCACAGTCCTGGGTGACTTCTCTGGTTTATTCTCTGATGTATTAGTGCACGTGGACGCAGCAGCACAATGAAAGGATTTTGTTGCCACTTTTGGAATGAACGCTTTCTGGCAATTATCTGTTACATTGCACACTCAATTATTCAGACATGCAAGGTGGTTCCCGCTGAGTCTTCATCATGACAGCACAAAAAAAACACAAAAAGACAGGTTGGCTTATAGGTTGGCGAATGCAAAGAGTAATAATTTGATAGGGCCATAGTGGAACAGGCATAGGGTGTGAAATTTGGAAGTGGCGCGCGGCTTCATAACAATGATGATCTAGTTCAAACTAGGCATGTGTGAATATTCTAGGTCTTCGACTATTTGAATGAATATTACAATATGTTGATTCACTTCGACTCGAATTTAAAACTTCTGAAGTTTTGAAGTCTTTGAAACAAATTAATTGACATAGTTTGCCATATGTAGCACCCTATAAAAATATTTCGGTTTCACTGCTGCTTAGGGCTGCTCTGCCGTGAAACCGCCAAACCACGAGAAATCTGCACTGCCGCGAAGCCATACTTAATGGTTTAGTGTACTACCACCAGCACCTCTTATTATTGTCTATCTTTAAAGTTTAAAAGCGTGTTATGCGGACTTATATGCGCTAACGATAGAAAATTTTAAAACGTAATATATTTTAATGTTCATAACTCGTACCCTACTGCTATTCGAATGCTGCTACCATTCCAAATGCTTCCACTTTGCTTCGAACCAAAAAAGTCGCATTCACACAAGCCTTGTTCTAATTATAAAAAATGTTGCGCAAGATAGTTGGGTCATGACAGAAAGGCTCAATTTTCCTTATAATATGTGATATATACAATTCGAACTATTTCATTAGAAAATGTTAAACTAAATCACTATTCTTTTTGAATCTAAAAGTTCCTATTCACCAATGCTTAGTTAAAACAGTCGCCACCAATAGAAAAGGTAGTGTATTGTTGCCAAAATATTGAACTAGCATGCGGGAGTGGAAATTTTTTTATGTGCGTCTGTGCCATATGACTGAATTAAATTGCAAAAAAGCTGAGGGCAAGCACGTGCGCACAAAGGCTATGCCTACCAATCTATCTTTTGCAACTTGGTTCCATAATACGGTGCTGACGCACAAAAGGTCGCCGCTGCGCATGCTAATTAAAGATTTGATGGTGCGCTTCTGAAGATTTGATGGTGTGATGGGTGTGCTTCAACGAGAGCTTCTTTTCCTCAAGCAGTGAAGAGGAGCTGAGGGAGACCTTGAAAAGCGTGGCCAGTCAGGTGATCAAGGAAGTGCAGGAGTGCTTGCAGAAGCACGGCTTCAACCAGCTCCAGATCAGCCAGGAGCGGGTGCTCTACGACCAGATCGTCGTCATGACCTCTCCCGACCACCACGTCCGGAAGCT